>JANHFX010012973.1:38668-55522 GCA_027560015.1 Chloroceryle amazona | reverse complement strand
AGATCAGCCCCCAGCCTATACTGATACATGAGGTTGTTCTTCCCCAGATGCAGCACTTTACACTTGCTCTTGTTAAACTGCATTGAATTTCTCCCTGCCCAGCTCTCCAGCCTGTCCAGGTCACGCTGGATGGCAGCACAGCCTTCTGGAGTGTCAGCCACTCCTCCCAGTTTTCTATCATTAGCAAATTTGCTGAGGGTACACTCTATCCATTTGTCCAGGTCATTGATGGATATATTGAACAGTATTGGACCCAGCACTGACCCTTGGGGGACACCACTAGTGACAGGCCTCCGGCTAGACTCTGCTCCACTGACCACAACTCTCTGGGCTCTGTCCTTCAGCCAGTTCCCAGTCCACCTCACTGTACAATCACCCAATCCGCACTTCTTAAGCTTGGCTGTGAGGATTCTGATTGTTGGGCTTTTTGTTTGCAGCTCATGAGCACATTGCTTACTGTGTGAGGACCACCTTAGTCCCTGGTACTTTGTGGCTTTGTGCAGAGCTGTATAACACTTCTTGGTGTGTGTTTACCACTACTAGTATCCTTCTACAATGCAGGAATCCTTGAATTTTAGGCTTTAGAAATTTATATTTGAACCATCTCTTCAAATAAATCCAATTGAACTGTGGTCTGATCCAGTTCTTTAGAATTTCATTTGTTTGTTTTCAGAAGAGTTTGAAGAACGGGCTTTTGTAAAAAGATGCTATTGGAAAAGATAAGATAAGCAGTAATTCAAACTATTTGTTAATGAGACTGTTCCTACCCTATTCCAGAAGGCTGCTAGATCACAGGATGAGACTGATGAGATCTAAACTTTGCTTAGGTACCTTCCTAAAAAATTTTCATTCATCTTCACAGAAAAATGAAAAAAAGAATCTTAACTTAGAAATCAAAATAAATTGTCATACCAATACTTCAGTGACATTGCCATAGCTGTTTACATTTCTTTGAGATCAGCCCTGAAATCAGGATGTCTTGAACTCCTTCCCTTGATTTCAGGAAGCTCATGTCTTTTGGATTGTGACTCTTAGGAAGAAGAAAAGAGACATCCTTGGAACACCCAATATTGATGCCTAAAGTGTTCACAAAGGTGTTAAAAACGTAAATGGATGATGAAAGATCATGCTGGAAGCATTCCCATGCTCAATTATTAAACATGGTACAGAAAACTTGTTAAGGAAAGTATCTATGTCAAACATTACATTAACCAACTTTTGGAGAGAAAAAAATTTACTCCCCATCTGACTGTTGTGATGATGCTGATCAGTAACCAAGACTGCAGATTGTTGGCTGATGCTGAAGTTAAATGCATATGACAGAAATAGCAGCAGTGATGGATGGCTTTGGATCTGCTGAACTGACAAAATGCTGCAATGCTTAGGATGCTTGGTTGTCAGTAAAAACAGGCAACATAGGCATATGATATTTTGAAGTCTTTACATGACATAATATGAAATGATGGTCAGCACTGAATTTTGACTACTTGACATTAACAGTGTTAATTTATATGTGAGAATCTGCCTACCACAGCTGTGATGCAGGTCATTTGCTGAAATATCAACATGGAGTGCAAACTAACATATGGAAGTTGAAGCTGATACAGCCATAAACATGAAACTCAAACTTTTGCACGGATGACTATGTACATTGGGGCTTATTTATGTCATCCTTCTATAGATCTCCTTTTAAAATGAGGTGTTTGTGAGGAAATGATCTCACATATATTCTGGGTACACTCAAATCCACATTGTGATTCCTTTTTTCTAATATCACATAACTTAGAGGAAATAAAAAG
This sequence comes from Chloroceryle amazona, assembly GCA_027560015.1. Classification (NCBI taxonomy): domain Eukaryota; kingdom Metazoa; phylum Chordata; class Aves; order Coraciiformes; family Cerylidae; genus Chloroceryle; species Chloroceryle amazona. The sequence continues at coordinate 53,723 of JANHFX010012973.1, read as the reverse complement.
AAAATAAATATCTAACAAACAGATAGAACAGCAGCTTATATAGTGCTGTGTAGTTGCATTTCTATACCAAGTCACCATTTTTGCCCATCTATTTTTAGTATTTTCATTGCACCAGTATCCTATCATTGCCCATCAAACATTTTTTTTCTATTCTGGTCTTTATATTTCTTCTCTTTTCTTTTGGTTAAAGCAATGTCCTTCAACAAAATCCATCAAGTCAGTTTAGGAATTAATTGCATCTATTTGTGGGTCATAGCCCTTTTCCTTATTTTGTCTGTCTACTACTAAGGCTGAAAACCATTTGGAGAAGGCTATTTTGTACAATAACTGGCACATATGGTTCCCATTTTTACCTAATACTCTAGTAACATCACAATACATAATATCAAAATGGATATGTTAAGCTACCAGGGGGAATGATTTAATCTACACTGTTGTGTTGGATGGATTCAAGGCTAAATCTGCATTACCTCCTTCTTTTTAGGTATGACCTCAGTGCCAGCTCTGGGCTAACACAACTGTATTTCTTGAAGGAAAGTTAGGTTTGCAGTGGCCTTAGGATGTTTACACTTACCTGACACAAAGGGAAGCACCCTGTGCAATTTCCAGAAATTCCCTCTTGTGGGGCAGTGGTTGAGAGGGTGATCTGGCATCCTTCCTATTATTTGTCATTCTAATATCCTACCTCTGTTCTATAGAATGAGATTCACCCACATCACTTTAGCTGTATAAGAGTTAAATGTCAAGAACTGCATCATCTGTAGTAAACAAAGAGAAACAGATATGTCCAGAAGATGATTCAATCCTTCTCAGTTAAGCATCTACTTTAGTATTCAACAAATTGCTTCTGGAGACACCTGGATCACTCTTTAAAACCAGAACCCTATTAATTTTATTTTAGATTTCTGTGGTTAATCTGATATGCAGTCATATTTGTGGAAGGGAAAAATATTTGTACTTGCCAGTAAAAGTTGACTGTGATAAAAACTTATTTCCCAGAGAAATAACATTTTTTTGGTAAATATCTGCAAAATTTGATCTTATACTTACCTAGAACTGTTTTCAAATTGGGTGGAAACAGCAAATACTTTTAAAATAAAATTATTGGACTTATATTACTGATCCACTTTCCCAGATGTCACAGAGGGAAGTGTCATCCTTCTCAGTCATCCTAGTACTGATTGAAATTAGTAAGAACCAATTCCAACCTATTGATTGCAAAAGGAAAATAAATTAAAAACTATACTGTTCACTAGCTGTTAGGATTGGTAGTATTGATACTACAAGTGAGGATATTAATTTTTATGTTTAAAACCCAGCTTTTGAAAGAAAAATGCAAAACTTCAGACACCAGAGTAATAGGAACTACAGATCATTCCATCAAGTATTAAATAGAAAAAGGAGGTGAAAGAAAAGGATAACAGTAATAGGAAAACTAATAGAAAAACAGATCCAATGCGTGCGCATTGATTTTTGTGATTACTGTTTATTAAAATGCGGTGGATACAGATTATCTTCCTTTCAAATGCTCTGTATTTATTATTGCTTCATTTGCCTTGAAATGATAACTGCAGGCACTTAAATAAATGGATTCCAATGTTGTCTAGTTTCATTCTACCATCCTTGTCTGTGATAAGTGCCCCTGTAGAAACTTCTTTAAGCAATGTTTCTCTGTTAATCACAAGGTCTTTCTTTGTATGTCTTCTGCAGTGTTTGTACTGCCTGCATTTTCTCTCTTATTCTATTGGTAGGAGAATATTTTCTAGTATAAAAAAAAAAATGCTGTATTTTTGGAAACAAGCTTTATTGTGATTTTATTATAATGTACCTTTCTGAGTCAGGCGTTCTAAGATATGACAGAATCAATGACTCTGCCACAGACTTCCTAGGTGACTCTTTGCACAAGTCCATCTAGGTTATGGCCACCTAAGTAAATGAAAGGTGGCCAGGCATGTTCCTGGGAACTGAGGCCCTCTGGCATAGAACAACCGTATCTATGTTTACAAGATTTTTTTTCTTCCAGGCATGGTAGATGTTCGCACACTGTCCATTGATAATGGTCCCTGGACTCAGATAACCCCCAAACTGAAATTACCAATTGTTTGTAGATGTTAGTTGGATTAGCCAAAACCTTATCAGAAACTGCTCTAACAGACATAAAAACACTTCCAGACACTGCTTAATTTACCAGTAGAGGTGTACTTTTAAACACTGTACACCAAATCTCTAAAACTATCATGATACAGATGGGTATACATGAAATGAAAGTTAGGTATGTAGATGACTATGAAAATGCCACTAACTGCCTCATTGCATTATGTATTGCATCTTTAGATAGTATATGCATTTTAAAATGTCTGCCTATAAAATAGAATTTATAGTTTCTCCCCGTTTTGTCTTGCAGTGCTTAGAGAATGACTACACTGCAGGCTGTGGCTATGAGCTAAAAATCCATGTATTCATGGAGGCTTGTGCTCAGATTTTACAGCCAGTGCTGAACTCTGTACCATGGCAATACACTAATTATACACCAATTTAAAGCTTGCTTAGGTATGTCTATGAGTAGCATTAATGATACAGATGTCTTGCCTATAGAATCAGGATTGTCTCTCTAGGGTAAGGAAGGTAGGTGCTACTCCCTTACACAAACTAAAAGTTCACAGTCCAGCACCTGTGGTATCAGAATTATTTGCTCCCTTATGGAAAGCTGGGTTTTTGTTTCAAATGGTTATGAGGTACTGAATGCTGCTATTAACAACTGACCAATTGCAGGTGTAAATCCACCTAGAAAACCCTACAGTGACAGCCTGGAATTTCCCCACTTTCTAATCACAATTTCAATGTTGTTATCTTTTGCCAATGAGAGCTAAATGAGATCTTTTGTTTTAGTTGTAATCCCCTAATTGCCGAGTTGTTACAATCTGTATTTTTGCTGTGTATGAAGTTTTGATATCTCTAATAAATTGTGCTTATTTATAATTGACTTAAAACACTCCTTTTCTTTCATTATAGTTCCAAATGTGTTCTTTCCCTACATGTTCCCACCCTAATGACTTCAAAATCTTAATTCAGGAATGCAGTTAGACAACTTTTCTGAAGGTTTGAAAAGCACTGAGGAATGCCTGGTGGATGTATCAAAGTTTGATATATGAATGAAGATATATAGAGAGGTCTTGCATAATGAACACAAAAGCTATTTGCATTGATTTCAGCGTGAAGTATCATGCTTACAAAATTTTCATGGCAGCAGTGTTGCATTTTGTTGAAGTGATAACTTCATAATTCTTAGAGATGCTGCACTCATTACTCTGCATCAGCATGAAGATACTGTGCAATGCTACTGAGCAGTTCGCCATCTTTCAAATTAGAAAGAAAGGAAAGCATAAATACACAGAACCCACAATGAAAGCAGGAATGCAGTAACGGTGCAGACCTTCTTCAGAGTGTTCTTTCTGCTTACTCGTACATGTCATATCCTGTTCTGTGCATTGTCTAAAGCAATATCTGTCTTACTGTATTCGTGCTCTTCAATGATTCTGCCTTACTCTGTGCCCTGCATAGAACAAGTTGGTTGGGCCTGGGCCTTTTTCCTACATTTTTTCAGAAGTTCAGGGTATTCTTTATCAACAATGTTCAAAACTCAAGCACTTAATTCATGAGACTGCCTTGTTAGATAGATACTGCTAAATAAAACAAGGCAATGGACCAATACCTAACCCTGCAGGCAAACAGAGTGAAGAATCTTGCAACTAGAATATGTAGGATGAGCAAACATGTTATGTCCACACCATGAAGAACTCTGTTCTGGAGTTCCTCTGGGCCTGGTGTTGTGTTTCCATTGGTCTGGCACTAATCCATGTGCTTTTTATGTCTTAAACTGTTTTACAGTGTAAGGCCTTTGCTGCAGCTCAGCAAGAGACTGGCATTCCCATAGCTGGAAACTGAAGAAACTGTTGCGTGCTGTGGGATGTGGATCCAAAGGACAGCAAGGGTGCAATGTTTCCTGGGATAAAGCTGAAGAATAGCTGTGGCTTGAAAGAGCCATATATGAGATAGACATGGACTGTCTTTTGAGAGATATTCCTGAGATTAAATATCCACTGATTTCTGCTTGGGTATTATTTTGAGGAGAGCTAATTGGAGAAGTCCAGAATAGAGCCAGAGAGTAAGACAACAGCTAAACCATGAAGACATGGAGCAGAAATTTCAACTATTTGAGTTTTTGTCCTAGAGCTTTCTTGTTTAGAAAGGTAGCCATACATCTTAGACTGCAAATGTAGGGTCAGGCATGGGATCAAGACAGTATTTTTTGTCAAAAATACTTCAGTGAAGGTCCAGGTTTCAAACTGGAAAGATGAGGCTTATTCACCTGTCAGCATGCACCCAGGTCTGCTTCTGTTCTGTGAATAAGATCAGTGATGCTGATCACACAGAGTCCTCCACTCTCTTCTATCAGCCCTTGCTACAATGCTACATCATGAATGTTTTAAGTTTTTCCCAGAAGGTCTGACAACATGTAAAACATTGTTGTATAGCATGACTATAGTTAGTCTAAGAGCAATGATGATCTTGCAACATCTGAATTACAGGATACTTGGATGAGCAATGTAAACATCCAAAGTCAAGGTCTCAGGGTATGTCATGGCTTTAATAGGTAGAGAGGGACAATCCCCTCTCATATATTACTGGGAAAAGAGGGTTACAGCATAAAATTCATAAAGTCTGGTATGTATTTGTACTAGAATCACACAGAATCATCAGAGTTGGAAGGAACTTCTAGAGATCATCTAGTCCAACCCCCCCACCAAAGCAGTTTTGCCTAGAGCACATTACACAGGATTACAGGCAGGTGGGTTTTGAAAGTCTCCAGAGAAGGAAACTCCCTGGGCAGCCTGTTTCAGTGCTGTCAATCTCCCAGTGAAGTTCTTCCTCACATTTAGATGGAACCTCCTATGTTCCAGCTGTTGCTAGCTTATCCAGCTTGTGCCCATTGCCTCTTGTCTTGTCACTGGGAATTACAGAAAAGAATCTGGCTCTGTCATCCTCTCACAAAACCTTTAGATATATATATAGACATTGATAAGGTCTCCTCTGTCTTCTCCAGGCTAAATAGTCCCAGCTGTCTCAACATTTCCTTTTAAGAGAGGTGCTCCAGTCCCCCAATCACCTTTGTTGCCCTCCACTGTGCTCTCTCCAGTTCCCTGTCTCTCTTGAAGTGGGGAGCCCAAAACTGGAAACAGTATTCCAGATGTGGCCTCACTAGGGCAGAATAGAGGGGGAGGATGACCTCCCTTGACCTACTGGACGTACACTTTAAATGCACCCCAGGATACCATTGGCCTTCTTGGCAACAAGAGCACACCACTGACTCATGATTAACTTACTGTCTACCAGAACTCCAAGATCCTTCTTTTCAGGGCTGTTTTGCAGCAGGTCTACCCCTAATCTATACTGATGCATGGTATTACTCCTCCCCAGGTGCAGGACCCTATATTTGCCCTTCTTGAACCTCATTAGGTTCCTCTCTGCCCAACATTTCAGCCTGTTCAGGTCATTCTGGATGGCAACACTGCCTTCCAGTTTTGTATCATCAGCAAACTTGCTGAGGAGACACTCTGCCCCCTTGTCTATGTCATTGATAAATATGTCAAAAAGACTGGACCCAGTACTGACCCTTGAAGAACACTGATGGTTACAGGCCTCCAACTCAACCCTTCACCATGAATCACAACCCTCTGAGCTTTGTTACTCAAGCAGCTCTCAATCCACCTCACCATCCACTCATCTAACCCACACTTTCTGAGTTTCCTAATGAGGATGTTATGGTATGTATGATGTTACAGATGTTATGACAGTGTATCAAGCCCTGCTGAAGTCAAGGTAGATAACTTCCACTGCTCTCCCTTCGTCTAACCAGACAGTTATGACATCAGAGAAGGCTATCAGATTGGTCAAGCATGATTTCCACTTGGTGAATCCGTGTTGACCTTTCCCAATAACTTTCGTTTCTTCCACGTGTTTTGAGATGACATCCAGAACAATTTGTTCCATCAACACTCCACAGACAGAGGTGAGACTAGCCGGTCTCTAGTTTCCTGGGTCATCCTTCTTGCCCTTCTTAAAAACTGGAGTGACATTGGCCTTCCTCCAGTCCTCAGGCATCTCTCCTGTTCTCTATGACCTTTCAAAGATGATGGAGAGTGCTATAGCAATAACATCTGGCAGCTCTCTCAGAACTTGTGGGTGTATCATCAGGGCCCATGGATTTATGGATGTTTGGCTAAGTGATCTCTAACCTGGTCCTCCTCTACCAAAGGAAAGTCTTCCTCTCTCCAAATGTTTTCTCTTACCTCCAGGGTCCAGGATTCTTAAGAGCTGACTTTAGCAGTGAAGACCAAAACAAAGGTGACATTCAATAACTCCACCTTCTCAGTGTCTTTCACCATTAGGGCACCCACCTTGTTCACCAGTGGCCCCACATTTTCCCTAGCCTTCATTCTTCTACTGATATACTGGAAAAATCCTTTCTTGTTGTCTTTAATGTCCCTTACCAGATTCAATTCCAGGTGGGTCTCAGCTTTCCACGTGGCCAGTCCTGTCTTTGACATTCTGTAAATTTCCTTCTTCCATTTGATTTTTTTCAGAAGAACCTTATTCATCCATGAAGGTGTCCTGCTCTTCTGCTTGATTTCTTACTCATAGCGATGCAGTGATCTTGAGCCTGGGGGTAGTAGCGTGTGAATACTGATCAACTCTCATGGATGCCTCTACCTTCTAGAGCCTTAACCCATGGCATTCCATTGACTAGATCTTTGAAGAGGTTAACCTCAGCTCATCTGAAGTCCAGGGTTGTGAACCTAGTATTTCTTTACTTCTTCCACACCAAATACTGAACTCCACCAGCTCGTGGTCACTACAGCCAAGGTTGCCTCCAATCTGTACATCCCCAACAAGCCCTTCTTTGCTTGTTAATATAAGGTCCAGCAGTGCATCTCTCTTCATAGGTTCTTCTGTCACTTGTATGAGAAAGTTGTCCTCAATGCTCTGCAGGAATCTCTTGGACTGAGTGTGTCTAACTGTGTTGTCTTTCTAGCAAATATCAGGGTGGTTGAAGTACCCCATGACAATCAGGGTCTGGGATTGTGAGGCTACTTTCAGCTGTCTCTAGAAGGCCTCATCAACCTTCTCACTCTGATCAGGTGACCTGTAGTAAACACCCACAACAATGTTACCCATATTAGCCTACCCCTTAATTCTTATCCATAAACTCTCAACAGGTTCCTCTCCTAGGCAGAGGTTGATGCATTTCAGATTATCTTTCACATAAAGAGACACTCCACCTCGCATGCCTTACTAGCCTATTTTTCCTGAACAGTACACAGCTGTCCATAACAGCATCCAGTCATACACACTATCCCACCACGTCTCAGTAACTGCAATGAGATCACGGCCCTGCAACCACACACAGAGCTCTATTTTTTCCTGTTTGTTCCCCATACTGCACACACTAGTGTACAGGCATTTCAGGGAGGTGGACAAGCATTCAGGTTTTCCTGGAGAAGAGGGGGAGGATATACCATAGTCATACACGGCCCCAGGGTGGTTTGTTTTCAGGTTCTTGTCTTTGGAGGTAGCTAAGGAGCATTTGTCCGCCTGACTTATTCCTCAGGTGGGTGCATTAACATGAGCATTTCCATTTTGGATCCCACCCCACCAAATCCATCAGTTTAAAGCTCATTTCACTAAGCTGAAAGGCTGCTACCAAAGGTTGTCTACCTGTTCCATACGCGTGCATCTCATCCCTCCATAACAGGTTATACTCATTGAAGAATGTTACATTGTCATAAAAAACAAAACCCTCACAATGACACCAGCCATGTAGCCAGAAGTTGATATGCATTATATGTCTATTTCTGTCTACCCCTTTTCATCCACCTGATAAGATTGAGGAAAAGATAACTTGTGCAACAACTTTTTTTTTACCTGTACCCCTAGGACTTTATAGTGTTGCCTGTCTTCTGGCCACCAGGCCCTAACTACCCACATTATAATCCTCCTTGATTCTGCCCATCTTCTGATTTGTTGTGTCATTCATGCCCACATGGAAGAGTTATAAGGGATAGTAGTCTGTGTTTTTGATTAGTTGTGGTAGTCTTTTGGTAATGTCTCTGATCTTAGCTCCTGAGAGGCAGTAGACCTCTTGTGACTCTCTGTCAGGTCAGCAGATGGATGCCCCAGTGCCCTCTAAGAGAGAGTCACTCACTACAGGTACTTGTCATCTCTTTTTGTTGTGTTTACTGTGTGTTGCTTTCACAGTTACTTCCTGCAGCTCTTTTTTCCTGGGTGTCTGTGGCTGTTAAAATCCCAGATCTGTTTGTGGTTGGTTGCAATTGTGGAAGGTGGAGACTGAAGAGGACTCCTGCTTTTGTGAGTCACCAGTGTCCAAAGTGTCTCATTTGCAGTGGTGCCTTTGACAAGAACATGCTTGTGAAGCCACCTGTCTCTCTCCAGCTCAGCTCTACTGAGTTTGCTGTAACTCTGCCATTTGATGTAACAGGTCATCAACCTGAGCACATCTTTTCACTAGGAGCTGGGTTTGGGCGATCCCTGAAGCTACAGCCTGGATTGAGGTCTCCTTTGGTACCAGATCTGTCTGTGTGGACACAACAGACATCACCAGGGTTTTCTCAGAAGGAACAGTGGTTTTAGTTTTGAGGTGAGCACCCACCATTTTGCTGGAGCCCCCACTCTCAGCTGTGGCACTACAAGGAGATGACAGATCCCTCCCCGCAGCTGAGGAGCCACTGCAATGTTGCACCGACTGAGCTTCACCACCCTGACCTTGTGCCACAGCCACACCACGCCCAGTTGACATGCCACTCATGCTCCCCAGGCCAGCATTTGATGGGAGTGGAGTGGCTGCTGGTGATGCTGCTCCACCCACACCACCTCAGCTGCTTTCCACCAAACTGCCCACCCCTGGCACAAGCGACCTGCTCTCCCATCTTCCAGAAGTCTCAAAAGAGACAAGAAAGAGACAAAAAATAGCCCTTTGCTGATCCTTTTTGTCATGATTACTTCTCCAAGTGCAGACTTACCACACTAGAGTTGGTGTCCCTGGCAAGAGTCAGCTGTAACACCTGTATTAGGCTTATATTCCCTTATATAACACTCAGGAAATGGAGACTACAGAAATATGCCACAGGAAAGTATTTATTTGAATTTACAAAGTCTTATGGAAGTTCAGTTGTGCTTTGCTGTTTTGGGGATTTTGTTGTTGTTGTTGTTCTGAGAGAAATCCAACCAATCTATTCAGCCCAAGTACTCCCGTAAAGAGCAAAAAAGGGCTTAAGGAAACAAAGGAGACAGCCATTGGCTCACAAAGTTCTTTGCATTTAATATAGCTTTTTCATTAGCTCCTTTTTTCGTGATTCTAGAAAATTCTGCCCTTTAAAATTACTTCTTTGTTTGCACTTCCTTTCAAAAAATAAATGTTTTATTTACAATTGGGTGTCCTTTTTAAACAACAGAATCTTTTCTACAACTCCCAACTCCTTAAGTCCTCTTTTTCTAACACTAAGCAATTTGTCTTTTGTTAAGCACAAACCTACTTTTGTGAGAAGCACTTTAAAATAAACAAAGCCCACAACACACACCTGTCAAGCTTTTCATGGTGTGTGTTGTAAAGAGATCCAATAGTATGTAAACACCTGAACCTCATTTTGAAGGTCTCAAAGATCATTTAAATGGATGCACAATTAAGGTATTTTTATGAGTTTGATTACACCTCTCCTGTGTATGTTTTTGAGGACTGTAGAAGTGGGTAATAAAATATTGCTTCAAAGATAATTCCCTGACAATTCTGGCAATGTCATTATGGCATTTACAACAAATGAGTAATGAAGAAGAAAAATTACAATGTAAGCAACTTGGAAAATAAATTTAATTTAAAAATCATAGTTTATGAGTTGTTCAACCACAGAGTTGAATGGCCAAAAAGAAAGAAGTAATCGTTATCTAATTCTCATCATTATATTTCCTGTGTTTGTGTTCCTGTCATATAAGTTCCTTGGGGCAGGGAAAGTTGGTGTATTGTCTAGTGTTATAATAATTTAGTCTGGATTTAGAACATTTAAGTAATGTCTTAAAACAAAAATAATAAACATAGCCCTATTTTGATATAGATACACCAAGATCATGGCTACTTTGCAAAGTATTTCCAACTTGAGTTGGTTACAAACTTGCCATAGTTACAGCAATGTCACAAGATGTGGAACAAGTGTGGGAATAGCAGTAAGAAAGCTTTGAAAAAAATTTGTGTATAATAATAAGTACCTATAGTCTCCACTGAAGCACTCAAGTAATTTATGCATAGCTTGGTAAAACACTCTGCATTACCTAATACTGCGGGAGCAAGGAGTTAACCAGAGTTTAATTTCCCACTTTGCTTTCCACAGGTAAATGACAGAAGAGTCTGATCATAAGCAGAAGAGAAAACATGTTTTGGAATTAGTGTTCTGCTACAAACTGTAATACAATGGGAGTTACCATAAAATAAAAATGCATTTTTTACATATTTTCTGACTAATAACTTCTGAACTATAAACTTGAATGAGTGAGAAGACATCTAGAGCATTTCTTTGTTTTTCTTTTAAGTCATTCCACCACTTACACATAGAGGCATCAAAATCTGTCATTTTTCTTTTTGAGAACAATGTTGTGAATGGAAAATATAGCTAAGTAGCTCAGTTTTCTCAGCATTGGTTGCTCCTTCCCTCCTGCTTATAATGAGGATTGCTTTTGATGATTATTAGGACGGCATTTTGCTATTGCCAAGGCACTGGCATGAACACTTTCATGCTTTCATGAACTCTTCTTTTTTTTTGGGTCGTTGACAGCAGGATTAGACTGATTAAATATATCCATTCAAAGTAGGTCAGATGAATCCTGCCCTAAATATGAAGAAATTTTCACTGTGAGTACACAGGATCCTGGAGAGGCTGATCACACTGAAATAAGTTCACATGAATCCTAACTTTCCCATCTTTTTGAAGATGGGAAAAGAAATACAAAGATTCTTTTCCACATTTCTACACTAGTAATTTTTTATAAAAACTTTCTTCTCTGTTAAAAACATAACCACAGATTCACAGTGTGTTGCAATTTCTGCTGTTAAAGTAGTACTACATCAAAGTGTTCTGCAAACATTGAGTAGCCACACAGGAAGATAGCACATGGTCATTACTCTGCTGTCATTTCTCCCTGTATATTACTGACTGTGAGCTTGTTCATACAGACAGAAGTCTTAGGGTATACATGAGTTATCATGTACTTCTGCTTTGTTCCTAAAATATCCAGGCCTCTTTCTGATATGTTGTGAAAAAAATTCAAAGGCATTATTCTAGCTTCCAGGAAATAGTCTTGTCCCTAAAACATGAAATGAAAACCAAAGTGAAACAAAGAGTAGCTTCTTTGTTGTAAAATACAGTGTGAGTTGCAGTCTTGTGCTCCAAAAGAGACATTTTATCTTCTTACCTGCCCATCACATACTGAGGACTTAGCACAGTGATTAGGAACTTAAGTCAGAGGCAAAAGGAGTTTTGTGGTCTACCTCAAAGAAACTCTATTTATCTATAAATGTCTTCACTCAACAAAGAAGAATACTGAAATTCCTAGGAAATTTCTCTGGGAGAAAAACTACTAGAGAGGAGTTTTTGTTCTTATTCTTTAGAAATCAGTGAAAAGTTTGAAGTCCAAACTGGAGTTAGGAGTTGTAACAATGTGCTTTTAGCCTTTGCCTATGTGCCAGAAAAATTCAGAATAAAGAAGAGTCCTCATTATGTGTGAGAGTTGTGATCTTGGGCAGAAGTTATCTACTGCAACACTTAGGTTGAACAAATATTCAAAAAAGCATGTAAGTGCCTATCTAACTTGCTGTAGAAACACTCATTTGTACCTAAGTCCTGGGAACTATTTGCTCCAAGCCTTGCTTTAGTGCTTAGACCAGGCAAACAGGTTTAAGTCAGCTATAAATTAAAATATCCTAGCTATTACAGAGGAGGATTACACTGTCTGAAATTACAACAGGATATTATAAATTAGTGGTCCTAATCTTACGGAAATATTTCATACACTAGTTGTTCCCTACATGTTGTGTTATCTCTCTTGCTGGATGCAGGGAATTCATAATTCTGTTAAATTCTTGAATTTTGCACAGACTTTAAAAATGTCAGAAAGGACCATTTGACTTCTGCTGGCATAGAACTTAGGAGTTTGTGGGGTGGGTTGGTTGGCTAGTTGGAGGGTTTTTTGCCTTTTGCCATCATTTGAAGAAATTTCATAATATTCATTGTAATACTAAATTGGAATAGGTTTTTTAAAATGCATAATAATTGCATGCAATAATGTATTAAAAATATATTTCTAACATTACCTATCCTAACATAAGTCTGGCTGGTTTTGCCTTGATTTTATTTGTTCATTCCCCCTCTCTTTATTGAAATAATTTTCCATATTTTATTCTTTCATTTTGTCCCTTTCAAAAACTGTCCAATCACGCATTGTCTTCTGTCAGTAATTATGTCGCTAATGGATCTTTCCCAGCTTGATCTGAGCTGTAATTTACTAGGATTTTTCATTTGCTTAACTTTTTAAACATTTGGAACACTGGTAAATAAAATACTAACAACATTTCATTTAACATCCACTTTGAACAGACTTTAACAGTCTTGTAGCCAGAAAATCAATGGAGCTCTGTCTAGTGGTGGGACAGTAGGAAACTAAGAAAAAAACAGACTGTTAACAAATCCTCCATAAAACATAGTAAAAAAATTGAAAAGAAAAATTTAAAACCCAAATAGAAAGGCTGTAACTCTGTCAATGTAAAAAGATCCCATTTGTCATTTTTGAAATTTCACATGGCAAACTTTAGGTTAAAAGAATTTTGCTCTATTCTGACCCTAGAAATAATTTTTTTTTTAATTATATTTTGTATAACTGCGCTTTTGCTGTTGCATATTATCATTTATAAAACAGGTGTTCTAAACTATGCCTTACTTTCATTGTAAAATTCTATGGAAAAGGAAATATTTTATCTACCTCTCACTGGTTTTATGTAAATATCTGCACTGTTTACATATGGACACAATGTGGCCACAAGATTCATTGTAACTTCAAGATTAGACTGGTTATGAGGTTGTCTGGCAAGTCTCTACTGATCATGATATATAGTGGAGTCAACTATCCCATAGATAGAATATGCAAAATACAATATGGTTCAAGAAGAGACATAAAGAAGGAGAAACTAAAGTGGTCTTGACAGTCCATCTTCTGGTATTGTGGAATGGAAAAAAAACAGAAAACACTTGAGGATGTGTATCTAGTGAGGAATTGAAGAAGCTTTTTGAAAATCTCAGGCTCCATTGAGACCACAGAAAGGACAATGCATTTCAGGTGGAATGCAGCCCCTCAGAGGGAGGAGAGTGAACTTCTTGTCTTCTGCTTGGGTGACAGAAAAAGTATCAAATTAATAACAGACTGGAGAGGCATTAGTTAATCAAATGTAGTTCAAAACAACATGTCATGAACAAATCGAAACAATAACCAAAAGCATGAAGAAAAGACTTTTTTTTTTCAGGTGCTTACATGTCTGTTAGAGGTAATAAGCAAGAGGAATTTAAAATTTTCATTGAAAAGAAGAAATTTTACACAACTGAAACAAGTGAAATCCAGTGGGTTGATTCATATGATTGAAATAATAAAAACACCTGTTAAAACCTGCTTGGGATGGAGAGAACAGTTAGAAGAGGAAGGTGCTTTGAAGGAGTTGTTGGCACCCCAGAATCTAAAGATACTGAACACAAAAGGCATATACTCTGAAATCTGTGACTGAGATACACAGAAGTATCTGTATTTTAGGCTTTTCTGTATGTGGCGGCAGGGTAGAAGATGAATCATTATGGAGAATTTCAGTTCAGGAAACTTGCATAACAGAAGTTCAAACACTGGAACAAGTTTTCCAGAAAGGTTGTGGGGACTCCACCCCTATAGATATTTAAAACATGAGTGGACATGGTCCTGGGAGACCTTCTTTTGATGATGTTGCTTTGAACAGAATGATTGAACAAGATGCTGTTCACAGATGCTTTCTGACCTCAACTACCATGTGATTGTGTAAAAATCAATGAAATACAGAATTTCAAAGTTACTACTAATAATAACAACTAAGTATTGTAGAAGAAGTAGATATGACAAAAGAATATGAATACACAAATTTGTTACAGGCTAACCGTGAGATACCAATGTAGTACAACTTCAAAACTGGGAAATAATACATTAAAGTGTATCAATGGCTGCATTTTTGATGGAAAAGAACTAATGTAATTTTACACATATGGATCAGTTGCAGGTCTATTTAAGAATGATGAAATAAGCATCATACACAGAAAGGCTCTTAAAACATTATGATCTTACCTAAATCTGGCTACATTTTCTATTAAAAACAGAAAAAGCCTCATCATGGGAAAAAAATAAGTGAAAGAAAACTGTCATAAATTCAGGTTGGAAATATGAAGTAGACTTGTAAATAGTAGAAAGAAGAAGTTCTGAACAAACTTCAGGAGACTGAAAGGAAAAAAATACATCTGTTTTAAAATGATGCTTTATGAACTGATGGATTATAGATTATCAGCAATGGCATGGGGCTGGAACCCAAGACATCCTTCAAGAGTTAAATATACAGAGAATTTCTAAATGACTGTGACACAAAATACATCCAGGAAAAAAATAATTTTATTTGGACATGAGAATGCTAAGTAAAAAATATTTAATGACTGCAATAGTTTAGGAACTTCATATTTTGACTTAAGCTTGTTTATCATTGCTTATTTTCAGTAAAAATTTTGGTATACATACAGGTAAGCAAGAAAAAAAAACCGCTGTAATATACATGCTTCTTTTTTTCAAAGAATTATTTTCACAAAGTTGTGGGTGAACACAGCTGATTTGGGAGACAAAACAGAACCAGAAAAAAATAATTAAAAATAATAATTGCTTA
>JANHFX010012973.1:13607-35187 GCA_027560015.1 Chloroceryle amazona | reverse complement strand
CCATCAGGTCCATGCCCTTCCTGTGCTGAGGGCTCCAGAGCTGGATGCAGTATTCCAGGTGAGGTCTCACCAGAGCACAGTAGAGTGGCAGAATCACCTCTCTCGAGCTGCTGGCCACATTTCTTTTGATGCAGCCCAGAATGTGTTTGGCTTTCTGGGCTGCAAGCACACACTGGCTGCTCATGTCCAGCTTCTTCTCTACCATCACCCTCAAGTCCTTTTCTGCAGGGCTGCTCTCTATTGACTCTTCCCCAAGCTTGTACTGATAGTGGGGATTATTCTGGCCCAGATGCAGGACCCTGCACTTGCTCTTCATCTGTATAGATATATAAAAATTGCTTACTAGGCCTTTTTTGATCACACTTATGGCTTGGGTAGTTGGGCTCAGTTTCTGGTTTTGAGTAATGGAGTTTAAGTTAGGGTTTACAAATCAGAATGAACTCCATTTAACTTCATGTATGTATAAAGCAAATACCTACACCTGAGCAGGATGTCTAGTCAATAAGGAAACCAGATATTTTTAGGAATAAATCTTACCTATTTGAGATGTTTATATGAGGATGAGATAAATCCCTGAACAGGCTCTTGTATTCAGGTAATTCTATTCCTTATCCACAAAGATAGTGCAGGATGACTAGCTCAAGTGTAAATGGCTATACTGCCAGTGATGTTACCTTCACTCCAAGGACTCAGCACTAGTATCCTCCCTGGAACATACACACAAGACACCTGCAGCCTAAATGTGACTAAATCCCACAACAGTATTTGTTATGAACATCTCCCACTTGGTAACCCAGGTGCTTTACTCCATAATTTACCTATTCATCAAAGGGCATGGTCCTTCCTGGAACTGAAGTTGCCTAAAAAGTCCCTTGCGAATGCTAGGTTCTGACATATGGGTTTTCTAGATAGTTTTCTTTGATGTAAGTGTATATATCCCACTTCAGTGAGATGTTTAATCCCAAAGAAGTGCTCTGTGTCTAGCCCAAAAATATTTTAGTGTTTTTTCTACTCTGAAAACTATAATAGTTTTAGAAGGCTGCAGGATAATTTCCTGGTGCATCAGAATGGTGTCAGTATTGAATATTATTGGGGGATAAAAGAAAAAATATGGCACAACTCTTTAATTTTGACATATTATCAAATGAAATGTTATGCTTCTATACTTTTATAGCTACAAAGTATTGCATACTTTTTTAAAGAAATTAAACACATGAAGCAGATGTCCTGTGGGAACAATCTGTTATGGTCTGGCAACAGATTCTCTTTCACTAGGTTGAGATATTGTAACTGAAACATGTACATAAAGTTTAACTATATATGTAATTATGGTAAATAGTGTTTTATCAAATTTCTAGTTATTAAATATGCCCTCAAGATTTAACTATTCAATCTCTTTTTGCTACTCATGGTCCTACCATACTGTACCATTGTATTTTATATTACATACTATGGATTACTTAATTCTAGCAGTATTTTCTGTTCTTATTATTGCTATAGAATCTTCATTTGAATGTTATCATCTTTACAGATATAAACAGGTATTTCTGAATCACAATTTTAAGCAATTACTGTTAAAATTCCTCAGAAACTGTAAAGTTGGTGCTTATCTTCTAGACATCTTTGCTGGTTGTTAGAATCATCAATCTCAAAACTGGACACAACAGATAGGTAAAATTAAATTCTTAACACCCTCAGAAGGCAAAAATCAGAGCAGACATTGCCAGTGTGAAGAGAGATCAATGTTTGTATGCCACTTTTCAAAGAGTTGTTCTGTGCTTTCTTTACTCATGGCATAGAAGAGACTTCCCATTTTGGCACTGTTCACATGAGGTCCACTTTTCCTTGCGTATAGCTTTGTAGAGAGAGAGGCAGTGACACTCCCTTTTAGCTGAGGCAGTGATCATGGACAAAAGAGATCTGTTCAGCCAAAATAGAGCAGAGTTGAAACCTCTCAAGAACTAGGCATGTATTGAGCTAGACAGTTGCTGTGAGGGAGGTCTGAGGACTTTGTTGGCACACAGAATTTATCATTAGCAGACCTAGATTTCAAATTCCATGATGATTCTGAGTATTACTGGTACTACATTGTCTGTCCATTGTCTACACCACAGTACATGGTGCCAGTGTTGGCAGGTCCTTCCTCAAAATCAACACCAGTAGTATTGACACCAAACTGCCTCAAGAAATTCAGTAGGAAACATCAGAATCTGGAGTCTCTCATTCCCTCAGCATAGGTACAGTGTTGCTTGTGTTTTCTGCCTCCACAGACTCTGTATTCTTACTTTCATGCATCTTGCCTTACACAACAGTATAGCTGAAACTAAAGAAGGAAATATTTATTTAGTGAGACTTAGGTCAGGCTTTTGGTTACACTAAATGGTTACAGTCAAAACATGCAAAATGCAACCCTACTTGATAACAGAGCTTCTAATTTCTAACTCATCTAGAATTCTTAAAATATCCTTCATCCTTTTTAGCTGTGGACCCTTAGAAAGAAGCCCTTGGAGCTCAGGGTTTTCAACTGTCAGCCTCAGACATTACTTCCATTGTGTTTTAGTTTTCACAGAATCATGGAATGGTAGGGGTTGGAAGGGACCTCTGGAGATCATCAAGTCCAGCCCCCTTGCCAGAGCAGGAACACCTAGGGCAGGCCACACAGGAACATGTCCATGCGGGTTTTGAAAATCTTCAGAGAAGGAGACTCCACAACCATTCTGGGCAGCCTGTTCCAGGCTCTGTCACTCTCACAGTAAAGAAGTTTTTCCTTACGTTGAGGTGGAACTTCCTGTGTTCCACCTTGTGCCTGTTGCCCCTCATCCTATCACAGGGCACAACTGAAAAGAGACTGACCCCTTCTACTTGACTCCCACCCTTCAGTTATTTTTAAACATTAATAACATCCCCTCTCAGTCTTCTCCAGACTAAACAGCCCCAGGTGTCTCAGTCTTTCTTCATAAGAGAGATGTTCCAGTCCCTTAATTATCCTTGTAGCCCTCCATTGGACTCTTTCTAGTAATTCAGCTTACTTTTGGGTGTCTGTGACCTCATTTTTCACAGGGTAACATTAATAACCCATTGGCTCTAGCTTAACACTTCTTTTGTGTCCTTTTCTTTCATCACAAACTTATCTTCTAGGGAATAATCCAGTATATTTTTTAACTTCATTACATGCATCTTCACTGCAAACTTTGGAAACAAATAGAAATGAGCTTGACCATTCTAAATGAACCCCATGCTCTTTACTCACATCACTGAGCTAACCTACTGAGAGCAATATAAATCCCTGGCTCTGGGTGCTCTGTGTGTTTAGAGACTATTACTCCTTTGTTCCTATTCAGCCCACTGGCTAACTCCTCAACCTATCCTGGCAGTTTAATTCAGTGTTTTGCAATCTGTGGTGCACAGAACCCTGGGGTTTCTCCAGAAACTGTTTCTACAAGGTCTGTGAAAAGTAATTACAGAAAACAAACCTATCATTTAATGTGCTGGCTTTAATTTGCTAGCTAAGGGTCCCATACTTTCAATGGACCTTTTTAGAGAACTATGGTTTTAAAAAGCCTTATTGAAGCTGCTTATACATCACATTAGATGTTATACAAAACATCTGTTATATATTTTTCTGTTAATGTCATTATCTCTTGGATTTTACTAACTTTGTATAAAGACCATATATAACATACTATTAGTGAAGGTGGCAGTCTCAAGAATATGCTTCCATAGTCATGCCTAATAGAAATGGTTCCCCCACAAAAACAATTCCACATTCCTCTGTTGGGACTGCTTTACACTTAATTATAATTCTGTCTCAACTGTTAATAAATGCTTGTTTATAAATAGCTCTTGGAAATTTATTTGTTTATATCTCTTATAATTTGAGTTCACAGGCATGTGCCTACTTTATTTACTGTCTAGTCTTTTCTTAATAAATTATTTGTAATAAAATAATTATATTTTCATATACATCTTTAGTTCCAGTAAATGATGCTACTGAGTCTCTAAAAGTGTCACAATACAATTTTTCTCTGAAATCTCAAATAAATAAATTACATAAAGTTAAAGAAAAATTAATTTAACTGTTATGTATGATTGTTTAAAGTTGCACAGACCATCACTTTTCATTTGATATATTTTGTGGTGATTTAGAGATTAAAATAGCTACAGAACTTGAGATCAGCCAATGTTCTCAGTCTAAGGACTGAGAAAAAGCAAGCAAGCAAGCAAACAACAACAACAACAACAACAAAAACAAACAAAACCAAACAAAACCAAACAAACAAATATAAACACCAAAACCAAAAACAGAATGAAAAAGTGTCAGTTTGGTACATCAGAAAAAACGGTAGTTTTGAAACAGTTGACCAAGTTTCTTTCAAACTCCTCTGATCCACTATTAGGATGCATTTAATTTTCCTGAGCAATGAAGAGTGAAACATCATCACAATAAAAAGCATATGACTACAGTTGCAGTTTCACACTATGGAGAGAAAAGCAAGATCCCAAACAGACCATGAGTATCTCAAAGAACAATCTCTGACAAACACCTTATCCCATGCCCCCGCAGTCTGTCTTCTTTGTTGTCTGCTCTGGCAGCAAATTTTGTCCTCTTCTTTTAAACAAGACCTATTGCAGCAAGTGATAGTTAATATGGTACTCAGGTAGTCCTTAAAACTTTTCAGCCATAACCATGACCCTCTTCTGTTCAGTCTCCTCAATATATTTCCCAACATAGCAGAGGCAAAATATGGGACATATTTGTTGTAGCAACAGAGACCAGGAGAAACTTTCAGTCAGGACTGTGTATGGTCATCCCTGACAGGAAGAACTTTTCACCCTCTGCATTTTGTCTTCTACTAAGCTAACTAGTTTTTAAAACTGCCAGCTTTGACACTTGGGCTCTGCTGCTGCAGACTCTGGGGTTGTATTCACTTTGCAATTAAGTCCCTTACACCGAAGGAGAAGTTGTCAATTAATGCCAAGTAGTTCAGTGAGACACTGACATCCCAAAAGTAGTAGTATTTTGGTTTGACAGGTTTTGATAGGGAGGTGGCAGCCCTGTTTAGCTTGTCTTTTCCTTAATTCCTGTTGCTCGAGAGAAAATTATGGTAAAGGCTGTCTTCATGGCAGAACCGGGTTTACTGTGTTCCACTTTCTTTTACTGTAATAAATGATTAGGGGGTTGGATTTTGAAAAGTATATTTTATCTTTCAGGTATAAATTATTTGACAAATCCAATTAACTATTATTTTTCTGATTTCTGGATATCTTTCTTGAATTTAACATTCCTGAGAAGTTACTGTAGCACTAAGAAATTACTGTAGCAATCACAGTCAGAATAGGCAAAAAGAAAGAAAAGAAAGAATGCTACTGGTTTTCCCACAGTTTTTGCTAGTATTTTTCTCACTAGCAGTAGGAAAAAGGAAACAAGGTTTTAGAAAACATTTATTTTCTTTGACTTCTTCCAATTTAGGGAGGAATTCGTACGAGTTCCCATTTACAATTTACTTATAAGTAATTCAGTTGCTGAAATGGTTTTGCAAAATTCGGTAATTTTAGTTAAAGAATATATTTGTGTGCATTCTGAAAGCAATGTTTGCTAAAAGTGAAAACTAAAAAGTGTTAATGATTTTGGATGCAAGTACTTTAATATTTCTGAATCTTAAACTGTATTTTGAAAAAGAAGGCTTTCATCTTGTCATATTAGCTAGAGCAACATATTTCTAGACAAGTAGATGTTTACTTCATTTAATAAACATTTCTGTAGTGAAAGGTACTGCAGAGCAGTCATATACTGTACTTGATTCTCTAACCTTGTTTTAATAACGGAAAGGTCAGATATAATTTTTTTTTTTTCAGACAAAGGAATATAGGGGATCAAAATTGTACCCACTGCTCACTTGGTTAGTGTAAATGAGGAGACCAAATATTTTACTTTAAAACGTAAAAGTGCAATAGAACAAAATAGCAAATAATAAGTATTCTTAAAAATTTTTATCTGGTTTGTGATATTTTGTAACAATGATATAATGTTCTGCATCATTCTTCCAAACAGTTTTAAAGTTTTAACCAAAGTGTTGACTGTAAGCAAAAGATAAACCATTGATCTTTTATTTAATTAAGTTAATCTTTCCAAATAGTCATATGGAACTTGTTAAAGCCATTACAGAAAATATTGTGTGCCTACATGGTAAAAACAGCAAGATATTACTTTAATGTTTTCATTTCTAACTTCATAAGAGTCTAACAAGAAAACCTCAACAGTTTTTTATTGGACCTATAATCCATTTGGCTGAGTTATTCAAATTGAATTACAGAAAATAGACTTTTTTTTTCCTCCGGAAGACAGTTTCTTTTCTAACTTAGCTCTTAAATATGCTATTTCTAGTTCTTTCAATATCTATTTTGTATGATTTTTTAAAGAAAATATGTAAACAACATTTGTGCCTCAAACAACATCTAATGTATCTTGTTACATGACTTGTTCTTATTTATTCCTATTACAATATCACATTTTAACCTCTCAAGTATATTAAAAACCCAGCCTGACTTCGCTGAAGTCTTAGAATACAACTAGATGTTTAAACATACTTATTATCTTGTTTATGAACATCTTATATTTTACATATGCATTAGTGTACTACAAGGTTAATTGTTCTTATTAATACTTTAACAAAGCCACAACTTTTTCCTCATATTGAAAATAAGTCACCACATGCTCATGTCCGTAAATATATCAAGTAAAACAATAGAATTTCAGTCTTCTTAAAAGGCAAATTACTTTTTGTTTGTAAATTTTCCTGGACATTGTTGTTAAAAATATTAACACCTAACAAATGCCATCACGTATGTAACAAAAGGGTGCAATTCTGTATAAAATTCTTTAGGTTTTAGTATATTTCCCCTGGAACCAATTCAGTGGGCTTTCTTGGTATTTTTATAGAGATTTTCCCATGTTTTGCAGAAATCACAGACTTTTAGAAAGCACACTTGAGTTAAAATATGCAATCTTGAGATACGAAGTCTGTATTTCCTGTTTCTCTGAGACAATAAACATTATCTGCAGTGAATAAACATTTTTACTGGAAGAGGCTTGGAGAAACGAATGACCACTTTTGTCGTCCTGGTAAATTTTGTCAGGGAAATGCCCAGATCAAATACTACTGCAGGGGAGGGGGAAAAAAAAAAAAAAAAAAAAAAAGTTCCCTCTCAGAAAATGTTTAGGAGTGGTTCTGTGATTTCTCTGGCTGTTTGGCTCAGACCAGTTTTTGTTAGTAGGAATCAGTAACTTTCAGAATTGGGTGGGAATGATTTCAAACTAAGAGTGCCCTTAGAAAATTATTACAGAGCTATATTATAGCTAGCTGCAACTCCTATCCCTGTACTCAGCACTCCCGAGGTTTCAGATTCTCTACCTTTTCAGTGTTGTTTTTGTTGTTCTGAAATGTTCTGAAATGGCCTTTCTGGCTTAACGTTTTGGGGAAAAATTAAAAAGAGCTATCACAGGGTATAGTTTTACAATATAACTAAGCTGATTTGATTGCTAGATTGTACTGAAAGTGAGGGTGGCAAGAAGACATACTCTTTTCCTGCTTTCTGCCTCTGTTTATTTCCTGCTTTTTTGTCACTATTTTACCTGACATTTTGTTGATCTGTTTCAGGCTGTTGAACTGGAATCAGATTAATCCTATTGAAAAGGAAAGAGAGCAGAGATCAGGCAAGTAGAAGAGGGAAGGGAAGGGAAGGGAAGGGAAGGGAAGGGAAGGGAAGGGAAGGGAACATGGAAGAGGCGTGAGTCTTTTGAGGGGGGCTAACAGACCCATTTTGAAGCCACAGCTGTTAAAGTGGCTTAGCTACGATGTGCAACCATAGTCTTGCAGATAAGGTAGTTCAGGTGGCTGCTGCACATGTCCAAGAGCCTGAGGAGGCCACTATTTCACCATTTACCCATTCAGCTCCATGCTGAGTCCAGCCCCATGTGGAAAATAAAGGCAGAGCTGCCCTTCTGTGCATTGGCTGGCAGACTGGCTTTCCAGCAACCTCTTTCACCCACTTCATATATTTTCCACTTTAGAAAATCTTCTGCCATCTTCAAAAAACTTAATTTTACCACTGGCAGTGATGAGGAACACCAAAGTAAGTGAACTGGTTCCTTGACCTTGAAAGAGTACACATTTTAGTTTGCTTTCACTGCTGGGAAGCCTGGACCTGGTTTTGAACAAAAGCAATTATACTGATTTGGAATGAAAAGGCATTAAAAGCTCTTTTGACACAGCAGCACAAAAGGAGAGGGTCAGTCTTTCCGAGATTTGAAAATGTTCCCTTCTTCCTTTTCCATTGCCATTTGTGAGAGAGAGTTGAGAGAACCTCTAATGCTAATGATTGCTGAGGAACTCTCTTTGTTAAGAAGATTTCCATAATGCATACTTCTTCTGAGGTGTCTATGTCATGATGTGATTCCTTCTGCCAGCTCAAGCATATACTCTATCCATGTTCAGAGACAGAAATCAATGGTAAAGCATGCTGAGTGAGTATAATGGAGGCATTCTTAGACTCTGCAGATGCTGAGAGCTCACTCGTTGAACTATTGAAGAAGAGTCCAGGAAAAAACAAAACAAAACAAAACAAAAAAACAACAAACCAAAAAAAAACCAAACAAACAAAAAAAAACCCCAACTCCAACACAGTATCTGGCAAAGGAGACTTTTCTTCCATTAACTTTCAAAAGCATCAAGGGATAGAACAGAAGAAGATACACCTGGAAGAAGAAGTGACTCTTTCATGTGTTTTCTTGTAAAAGAGTAAGGCAGGAATATATGCACCACTGCAAGGTATTGTGCTCTAACCTTTCTGCTTCCTTGCCTGACATCACAAAAGCCAAGTTAACTTTAAAACGTGGAGAAATAATATACCTTTATTTTCTAATATGTAAACTCCAATGGAATCTGTAGCACATTATTTTAACTACCACAGAAACTAATATTAATTGCAAATAACACCGAAAGTATGTGAATCAAAGTTTATTCTAGCCTGACTCAGGAAGCAAAGGAATTCTGTTCACAATACTAGTCTTTGTTTCCCTTACAGCAAAACGTACTTGCATTAGTCATTTATGGTATTAAGAAACATTGATAATTGCCTTTTATAGTTTTTCAAGCATCACAATTTAGTGCACCTATAATTGAAAAGCAGGATTTTGCAATCAAAACATAGAATACAGAGAGTGTTGCTATGCAAAAATGAAGAATTTCCTCTTTCTTTAGCTTATTAATTTTCAAATAATGCTTTAGGGCTTGTTGTGATAGTTCTTTACAAGGTAGTAAATATATAACTAAACAGACTGTCTAGGCTGAAAACTAATTACCATTAGAAACTGAAGCATTTGGGCTTGTTATTTCTGCAAATCAAACAACTCTGAATACAATCTCCATAATAAATAAATTGTTCAGTGAACCATGAATCTCTTCACAAATCTGGACCATGTTTTAAGTAGACTTTTTTTTTACTTGTTGTATGCATGTCATTGCATGCAGAATAGTTGGAATATTAAAATACTTTTTTTGAGGGTGGGGAAGAAAATTAAAAGATTGCCTTAAAACTTGATTTTGGAAGATGTTAAAACTTACCTGCTAGGAAATAAATGTGGAAAAAACAAGTGTATACCCTGAAGTTAAATTTTTTACATGTATGCAGAAATTATGATGCAAAGACATACCCTGAACTTGATATCTCATTCCTGT
Organism: Chloroceryle amazona; assembly: GCA_027560015.1. Classification (NCBI taxonomy): domain Eukaryota; kingdom Metazoa; phylum Chordata; class Aves; order Coraciiformes; family Cerylidae; genus Chloroceryle; species Chloroceryle amazona. The sequence goes on along the minus strand of JANHFX010012973.1, from coordinate 25,450 downwards.
GTCCTGTGGACAAACACCTTAAGTATAGTAAAGCTGCAATAAGGTGTATTTGTTATGTGTGCCTCAGAACTATAATGAAGTTTCATACATTATGATTTCTAAAGCTCTTCCATTTTATAACTAATAATTAATTAAGTTCTTAACACTAAAAAAGGGCAGTTCCTCTCTCTCCAAAAAAAATAGCTTTTTATTTCAAGAGCTCAGTTTATTTCAAGGCAATAACCAAGAAGCGAACAACAAGTATATAAGTGGATGACTCTTTTGTTCAAAAAATTAGAAAGAAAAAAAATCCATAGAGACTAAAAAATATAAATATCCCATATCAGCAAAACATATAAGGGGTGAGGGTAGAAGCAAGCCTGGTTTTGGAATCATTCTTCAGACTAATTGCCTGGTATGCTGCCTGTGTTTCTGTCAAAAAACATGAAAGGAAAGTGCTGACTGATTATATATATTGGAATATCAAATTAGGATATACATTATGAAATATATGGAGAGAATAAGCTACACAGATAATAAGGTTGCATTTTTATCAAAGATTTCTGGATGATACAAACCATGTAAGGGAACTCAAGTACTTTTACACAGTAGCTGTCATCTGATAGCTGAAATAAAACATAACTACATACAAAAAAAGAGAAGGGAAAAAAGGCAAAATGAGAAAACAGCTTTAGATACTCACAAAGATAGGCAATGGTATAGAATTGCATGAAATCTTGTGATCATTATTCAGCCCAGCGTGTTTGACCATCAAAGGCTGTAATAAATTGTATCTGTGGCTTTGCAGCACCTATAGCAGTTCAGAAAGTAAAACAATTTAAATGTATATCCTCTTCTTTTCATGCGTTCCATCCCACATGCCTTTATCCAAGCACAGTGATTTGTTTGTTTGGCTTTGTTAGAGCCTAATTAAGATTGGAACTTGATGAATGCTCATTGAATAGAATTCATTCTGGATAAAATAAGGTAGCAATACTTATTGGTGAAGAAAAATAATTGGAGGACTGCACAGAGGGATTAGCTCCTTTCACTGAAGTCACACACTCACCCTCTGTTATAGGGTTTTTAGACTGAATATTTCTTGAATCTTCAGCTGTTTCAAAATGTTTGGACAGGAAAAAGTAAGTGCTATAATTATGGAGAATGTGTGCTGTATTCATTATAAAAGACAAGAAGCCAACTCGTTTAAAGCAAAAACTTGACTTTATATTAGCTATCGAGTGTTCATAAAACCTCTCCTTTCCCTTTTTTTCCTGCTTCCTTTTTCCCCAAAACAGCTATAGTCTCTGAGAACTGAAGGCCAGATAGCCCAAAGAGTTAACTTAAAACAACTCTTCAAAACAGCTTTTCAGTGCCCATTAGCCCTAATCAGGGGTGGAAATCTCCTCCAAAAATATATCCTATAGGAAGTACAAGCTAGTTCTACAAGGTCAGAGACAGGGCAACCTCATTACTGTGAAAATTAGAGGACTGCAGCATTTTGAATCATCTCACAGAGATTAAAATAAACCCCTGCTTGTGTGACGGAAAAAAAAGAGGGCAAAAACAAACAAAAAGCTCAAGCATGCAGACTTGAATATGGCATCAGTATCTGAAGAATGCAAGCAATACATGCTTATCTTAAAAATATAATGTCCGATACAGTGATTGGCATATTATAATACCCAGTTTTCGTCTGTATTGATTTTCTAATCTCCATTGTGTTTTGTAATAGATATCATCATTGAAAAGCCTCTGATTAACTGATAAACTTTTTAAAAAATAATCTACTGTATTAGTTTGCCTCATTGGAAAGCACAATTTCTTTTTCTTATTTCCCTAAACTGACACAAAAAGATAATTCAAAAGATCAAAGCGTAGTGGCAGTTTAAACTTGTGAAAGCAAAAATATAAAGATGAATCAAATGTAAGCATTTACAAATTAAAATTAAGAGACTTGGAAGAATAATGAGGTATTCAGGTCTCTAATCACTTTTCAAGACTCATAATTCATTCTGCTATTTTAGATAAGTGTTTAAGAAACATTTAATATTAGAAGTGGTCACTATAACACGCAATAGGTCATGGGTATGACATCAGGACAATGAACCGTGAGTTTACTGAGTTAATCTTTCTGTTGGCATAGAAATATTTAGTTTCCAGTCCCTTAGTTTGCAAATACATTCTTAAATGTTGGAATTTGTTTAACTATTTATTTTAATAAAACCACAATGAAAATATATTTCCTGCTAGAAACAAACCTTTCTCAGAATGCTAGGACTCACAGGGATGCATGACTTGATTTTGTGACAGCTGATGTCTGTACAGTAGATGTTTAATAAATGGGGACATTTTATAGTAAGTTTTTCAGATTAATATTTTTCCATTACTGACATATGTATTGGAAAAAAATCTTTTCAAAATGAGGTCACTGCTTTAAAAATGTAAGAAACATTGTCAGATTTGAAAAGCTCTTTTAGAAAAGAATTCAGTAACTGCACATTAAGGGTGCCTTAATGTCTGTGACAAGCAAAACATCTGCTTCAGCAGCGGAAATGGAAAGTTAATACTCCAGATAAGCAAAGGAGTTTTGGAAAAAAAAATAAAAATAAAAAATCTGCTATAAACCTTACCAAAACCTCATATGAATTCTTCTTTGATCAAGTTAGTTCAAATGAAACAAAAAACTCTCTCTTCCAATTAACTTCATATCTTCTATTCCTATTAGCTTAGTCTCCCCACCTTGTTTTTAATCAGATTTCTTGTTTTTTTCTTTATTCTACTCCAGGAGGGAGAAGACTGAACCCACTGTGCACTGTGACCTGGCCCCACAGATCCCCATGGCAAATTTAGTGTATCCCTGAGCTGGTGTGTACTTTGGATTAAAGCTGTAGTTGCCTCCAGATTCCACCTGTCCTTATGCTATGTGATCCTGGACATCTCCGTTGTCATACTGTCTGCCTAACACCAGCCACCAGTCCTGGCAGGGGAAGACATCAAATTAGTCTGGTATGTCATATCCCCTTTAAAATGCTGGTAAGTACATACTGGGAAGCTTTCCCCAACCATGACTAGTGTGGGTCCAACTTCATGTACCACAACATGCCCCAAAGTTTGTTAATATAAACCAAAGAGTATCTTAGACCCACATGAGAAATACATTACAAATCCAGCCATTGTACTTTGTCACTATGTTTGACAATTTTTGCAGGGTGAATGTCTTTATTTTGTTATCTTCTGCTTTTGCATTACAAGACTTGACTGGGATTTAAAGATTTACAGTTGATCCCGGCTGAATCCAAGCTAGCTGAATCCAAGCCCAAGAACATGGAAACTGCAAACACTCTCCAAAGAGTGTTCATTTAGGATAGGTGAGATTTGCTGGACCTGCATGAAATACTTGACCAGTTGACAGCATAGATAAAGTCCCATTGACCTAGTGGAAGGGAAAGAAATATAAGACTAGGATGGAACAGTTGCAGGTGGAGAAATAATATAGATGTTTCCAACTCTAACAAAGGAGATTTATTAGAGGACAGTCAATATGACTTTGGCAAGAAAAAACAAAGACAGAGTCAACATGGAGAAGTGATGGATAAAAAAGACTAAGAAAGTCTGTAAGAACTGTAAGTATAGAGAACCAATGCATATATATATTGATGAATGAAAATTTCTTTCTAGATAATTTTCATACTTGACATTTGTCTAAATAAGACTTAAAAAAAAGAGATAAAATTTTCCACAAAATATTTCTTCATAACATAAAGCAAAATAGAATTTCTTGATATTATTTTCCCATGATTAAGCCTAGGACAAGCTAGCTAAGTATTAACTTATGTTAAAGGCAGAAAGCTACCTAATTTATAGCTGTAAAAGTTATGCAATTTTAGTCATTAAAATACAAGACCAAACCTATGCTAAGACCTTTGCATTTACAATTATACATATGTATAACACTACAGTTAAAATGCAAGGACACATCTCACATACTATGGATTGTAAACTACAATTTCTCTTGTATTGGAAATTCATAACATACTTTCTTTAGCTATTGGGTTTCAAAATGAGGTCATATAATGTGAAATGGATTTTTTTATACAATCAAGTGCTTAAAAGCTGTATTATATATATGTCTGGATTGTTTGTTTCTTTAGAATCAATTATACTCTAAAAGTTGCTGTATGAGAAAACACTTAAACTCTTTATGCACTGTATGGTGTGCTTGTTGCTGCATAAAAATGTTAATAATAAAGGTAAAAAGTCATTGCAGGTTTTAGCTAAGCATTCTAAATTTTTCATGTTAACTTCTGTATTAACGTGAAGCAGCTATAGAGTTTCTTCAGCAAAAGCCTATTCATAGCTCTGAGTAGCCATTACTGTCAATATGGCCATTAATGTATCAACAGAGACACCTGGGAGTGGTGGCTGACCTGCTGCCTTGAAAATCTGGAGATGGTATGGCAATAACACTTGAAAGCAATTTCAGAAGATTTTCTAACAGATCTCTTCTTGTCTGCAACGGTAGGATGCAGTCTGAGATGAAGACATTTAAATACAAGCGTCTCCCTGTAGGTAACTGCATGCACAAGGAGGGAGTGCAGAAGTAGGTTGAATGGGAATGGATATCGTAATTTTAAATGCTGCGGTTTATCTCTCCTGGCCTTGAGGTTCTGCACAGGGATGTCACATGTTTCCAAAAGATCGTGTGTCATATCCACAAGCAAATGTCTTAAACATCCAAGGGAACACCATATGGAAGTAGATCTCTAAATTGAACAATAAAATTAGGTCCTAGGTATCTAAACTTCCATTATAGTCAGCAGAGATAGAGAATGGGATTGAGCTGTGGAAGCAGAAGTGTGTATAGGATTATTTTAGCTGCAACAGTGTATCCCACACACCATCCTTCTGCGTCTCAGAGGGACACAGTCAAATGTCATATGTACCATGCAGATGTCTTAGATGACGTATAGCACCTCACTTATTGATGTCTCCATTTAGGTATCTTCATGTGGAGACTGGATTATGCATTCTATTGTGATTCTAGAAAATGCAGATATTGTGCTTGCTCAAGTGAGAAGCTCAGAGATGGTGCATATAGCAGATAAAAAAAAAAACAAAAACACAACCTTCTCCCTGAAATTTTCTGAAGAGGGTGTTTTTTCCTGCTCCCATACTGCTGTCAGGAACAAGATAATGGAAGCTGGAGACTGAGAGCTGCAGTTTGTCTTAGAGGCCAGATATCACTGATCATCTGATATACTATAAAAAAAATGAGAAAAGGTAATAGTATATAGACAACATCTAGTAATAATTTTGGCAACTATATGCTCAGATAACGTCCTAATGTGATTTCATATTGCTTTCTGTCTGATTAAAGCTGCTGTATATCAGCAATGTGATCATCTTCATGTTCGGAAAAGAGGTAAATCATATAAATATTGTACTTTCTAAGCAGTCGTGCTGTTCAATTAATTATGCTTATCAAATTAAATTAAATAAGAAAAGTGGTGAAATTTTATCTCTGGAGGTCCTCAAAGACCTCCCTCTATTCGCATGGAAGTTGGGATTAATTTAATTGCCTAAGCACAGGTATGTAGTGCCACTTAAGTGTCCTAGAGTATTCTTGGATATAATTTGTTCTAGAAGAATGGAAAACTCTCATGAGCCATGTGTCACATTTGCCAAAGCAGAGCCCACTGGCCAAGTGGGTGATGCGACCATCAAAACATATCTAAGAAAGGGTAGAAAACACTGGACAGGCAGAGGGGTCAAGGAAAAAAAAAAAAAAGGAGAAACAGGAGAGGGAACATTGTGGTGACAGAAGAAGGAGGTGCTTCATGTTGATGGAGCCTGCGGACTGTGGAAGAGACCACACTGGTGCAGATGGATGCTCCTGAAGAAAACACAGCATGTGGGGAGCCCATGCCAGAGCAGCAGAAAGTGGGAGGTTGAAGGAGACACAGTCAGTAACTGTTACATACCAACCATCCTCCCTGTGCATCTTGGGGAGGGGAGCCAGAAGTGAAAGAGTGAAGCTGGGCTTGTGAAAGGTGTTGTTTTAATGTTTTTCAAGTTTCCCACTACTCAAATTAATGGTTGCATTTTTATTTTAATTGACAATAAAATAAGTTAATTGTCCCAAGACAGGTCTGCTTAGGAAGTGACAAAGATCAACAGTACAAAACTGGAAACAAAGGGTAGTATAAGGAATTCCATCTTGGCCCTAAGAATAGATTTATGCTAGTATATCAAGCAAAGGAAGCTGAATTGAAAGAAAAAAGGGAAGTGCATAGACACAATGTGATTCAGTTTAGCTGTCAAAACTGGTTATCAGCATACTCACAGCAAAAATGGAAATACAGTTTCTCAGTGAAAAAAAGAACATTTAAAGAGCTAAGAAATACTTGGCATGCTATGATATACTGTGAAATCATACAGTATTTTTGAGCAAGCAATGTTTGCAGTTGGGACAACAAAAAGAGTAAAATTCCCATTGATGAAACAGAAGAGATGAGGAGATTCTTTAACAGCATCTCCGTATCTCAACTACAGTTGTATATATAGTATTTGAAACCACTCAACTAACCTACTCCTAGCAGGATTTCAGGACAAATTACAAGCAAGAAGCTGAAAAACAACAAAGCAGTAGGGTACAGAAATCACAGCAGAAATACCAGAAGTATTTGACTCATCTCTCTGATGAAACTGATAAATGTGCTTAATGAAATCTAGGCAGGCAGAGAGGAAAAGCCTTTCTAAATAAAAGAAATAAGGAAACATGAGCATGATACTGTGAAAGGGTGACCTCACTGACTTCAACAAATGGAGACAACTTGTGCTGCTCTTCATCATAGTAAAAATAATTTCCTGTGTGATACAACACATCAATAAGTATACACAACTTATAAAAGCAGACAAATTATGTTTCAAAGATAAAAGAGTAAGTCAACTGTTTTACAATGTACTCTTGGTCCTCAAGACTCATCAACAATACTTAAAAAAGTCAGTGCTATCCACACAAAGAAAAAAACAAACTAGTAAAAAAGAGCTTGATAAAAAAAATTAGCTGAAACAACCTTCCCTGAAACTCTTATGAAAATGGTAACATTGGTAGGCAAAAACATCAGAGAAAGATAAAAAACCAACTAACTAGATATTTCTGATTTAATCTTCTAACCTGATACCTTAATTCTGAAAGTTCACAGTTGAGCTTCTAGGTCCTTAAACTACTCCTGTGTTACATTCTGATATGTAAGGGAAAATAATAGTGAAGAAATTAATGAATATGCAAAGGATTGAAGGGATATTTTATGAAGTATGCATGAATCAGCTTTCTTAAAAATAATTCATTTTTGTGCTTACTAAGACCACAGTTCTAAATACATTTTTGTAACATATTTTCTATTAACTCTTCACTAAACCTTGCTCTCACTTGTACGGACGCTGTACCTATAAGAACAATGTTTACAGAAGGTTAATAGTCCTTATCTTGTGATAGTGAACTACCCTGACTCTAGAAATCCAAGTGGGAGGACCAGAAGCAGGACAGTCTAGACTCAGTCGACAAACTCCACGAGTTTATCAAGGAAGGATTTTCTTAATCTCCATAAAATTACTTAGAATATAGCTCTAGTTAATTTTTAGAACTTCAACTTCAAACCATGCCTACAGTATTTAAAAGATATTAAACAAATATGTAATTGTATTACAAAATGAGAGTTCAATAACTATATAATTTCTCTTGCTTTCTGATAAACAAATCAAAATCATAGATAAGGTCTTTTTTAGATCCATGTTTTGTAGTAAATAAATCAACATGCCAAGACACTATCCACACAACATGAAATAGGATTTCTAGGGTGTATTACCCAATATTCATAACTATGATGTAGATAATTTTTGTGTGTGCTCAATACCACTACAACATATAGGTGACTACAGCCAAAAATTGAGTGCTAAGAATACTCTGAAACAATACATATGAGAACCTCAGATGGTTCTGGAGTTAAAATATGTTGCTTGAAGGCTGTTATTAAGCATGGAAATTATTAAAGCAAGTCACATAGCTAAAAAGCTTATGGATAAATATGTTAGGCATCAATGTTTAGTTATACTGTGACACTGCAAGTGGAGCTGAATATAAATTTGAACAAAATTCTTACTTTTTTTTTATGTTCCACAAAGGGATATGTATATGTGTGTGTGAAATCACCAGATTTTTGTAATATGTACATCTTAAATATCTAAGCTGATAGAAATCTCAGAGGTAGCATAAAATTCAGAAGAAAAATTACATTGAGTAGGCTTTATCACCTAAAGCTTCGTTCCCATTTTGTCTGGATATATAGACTGCTTGTTTTCAAACTGTTGTGCCTTTGTCAGAAAATGGTCAATACTGGGGGAAAAAAAAATCTAAAGGAAATACTGTATGTTACTGAGATCTGCATAAGGATGATGTTGACAACACATCTTTCAAAGAGCAAAGACAGTCACCCAAAAGAAATATTTAGGTTTTAAAGATTACAATTTAAGCAGAAGTACAGTATTAAGGATGTGTAGTGAATATATGGTATTTAAGGAATGCAAAAGAAGTTGAATTCAATATTGAACATCAGATAGAGAGTAGTAATCTGGCTTTCATAGCTATTTGACTAGTTTCTCATCTCAGTCAGTAAAAAGTGACATTGCTTTGTTGACTCAGAAGAAGCCTGGAGACTCATAGCAGCTGCGGTTTCAGGTCCTTGTACATTTTTATGTGTTCTGTTTAAATTAGATAAAGGATGAGGATATTTGGCTACTAGTTACTGGTAAAAGGGGCCAAGTAAAGGGATGGCAGTAATAAAAAGAGGGGCATAAAGACAGAGAAATAAATATATACTAATTGCTCTATAATATTTATTGGGCTACATATTCCTGATCATCTGTAGCTAGAAGACTGTTCTAGTAATGATGCAATCAGAGGCATTAAAAGCATGTATTAACTTTACAAAAAGCTAGAATTCCTTTAAATGAATACATTCATCACAGGCACATACATGTTTAAATGGTTAGTTATGGATGTTGTGATAAAAGTCTCCAAAGTCTGACCTGATAGCTCATTTGTTATCATGGGAATGGGTTATGGGATGGGAATGGGCTACTATGGTTGATTCCCATATCTACATTGTAAAATTAAAGAAAACAGGTATATTTAAGAGATCATAATACATTCAACTCAGACAGACACTAATATGTTTGTGGGCATCACCGCCATAAATACAAAATGAAGATTTAGTCATCAAAACCACCTAACTTATGTCCAAATCCAAGTGACTGTAGAAAACGTGGCACTTTAAAGACACTGAGAAGAAAAAAAAAACAAAATCTAGAACTGAATAACAAAATCCCTTTGCAAATACTTTGCAATGACTGACCAGTAAAACAATTATCCAAGCCCTGAAAATGCATGCACTCCTGAATAACGTTATGCATCAATAGTCAATGGGCCTGCTCTCATGCGTAAAATTACTCAAGTGTATAAATTTTTCAGGGTTGGGGCCAAGCAACATAATGCTAGACAACAGAGCCCAATGGCAGTTGGCATCCATTCAGGAAAAATGCTGGGGGCAGTGGTATCAAAGCTGCAGATAACTCAGTAAAATTTATTAAACTATACAAATGAAAGATTAAAAAAAAAAAACAGATATTTTAAACTTTGCACAATGCCACTTTGCTTTTACGGTTTGCATAATCTTAAACTGGAAATAATTGGTCAATTACAGTAATAGGAAATAAATATTTGTGTGGTACAGAAGGCTCTAACAATCTAAAACAAAACCAGACCAACCAATCAAACAAACAAAAGACACCAGAAAATAAGAATTCATATACCGAGATTTACCATAGTTTTTCAAGTCAAGGTTGATCATGACTGTTTAAAAATAGGAAAGGTTTAGTCAATGAAGAAGAATTTATAATATTAACTTTACCACAGCAACTAAAAGATAACACAGTAAAGAGCAAAATGGATGGAAATAAAATGATGACTGGTGAAATTAAGAAGATTATATATAGAAACTGGGTACTTAAAGTAAAGGAAAATTTTACATATTTTACAGTCCACTGTTAAGAAAGGCCTGTCTCAGGTCACCTAGTACTTTTTTAACAACATCAGCTTAGGGCTTATAGTTGAGGTTTCCTGAATCTCTGCACTGAACATGCATACTTCTTTTCAGTGACTGCTAAGGAGACCAGACTCCTATCTCTGACACATGAACAAAGCATCTAAAGATAGGTTGTGTGAGTACTGTCTGGAAGCATCTGCCATAGAGTAAATCTGAGGAACTGGCAGACTCTAGTTGGAAATAAAAAACAAAAAGAAGAAAACCTAAGGAGAAAAAAAAAAAAAGGTCAAAACAAAAACAAAACAACAAAAACAAACAAACAAAAAACAACCAAATAATATAATGCTTGAAAAATGTTGCTTTTCAGAATGAAATCTGTTATACACCTTCAACAAAGTACAACAATATCTTTGCAACTGCAAATAATCTTATAAAAGGACCAGAAAGGATCAATACAATAAACCAGAAGAATCCAGCTTGCATGTTTAGACACAGACAAGATGTCTAGGAAAAGGAAAAAATAGCATTGGATGTTTGTCCTGTGTTAAGATGAAGGGTTAGATAGTGCCAAGAAAGATTTTAAAGATACCTACCCTGAGGTTACTTTCTCATTTCAGGATAGGTATTCAAATATGACCATGAACTTCTGTTAAAGATGCAACAATTAAGCAGGATAAGACAGTGTCTACTCCATAGAATTTACTGTGTAAACATGTTTTCTGTCAGGAAAAAAATTGTCATTGACCTGTGAAGGACATTCACACGGTATGGCAGCACCTACAAGCATTTCCCCACTGAGTTAGGATCCTTGTTTTTGTCCTCTGAGCTGCATTAATTTTGTTGGTGAGAGAAGGTAGAGAGAATACCCTGCTATGTGTCAGATTTGATTCACAGGTTAAGCAACAGGATGTGAAGAGAGCATGTCAAAAGTCCACAAAGCTCCATAATCTCAGACATTCCCCAAACATTTATTTATGTAAATAGACTCAGAAGCGTGTCCTGAAGACCAAAAACAACAGGCAGCATTAATCTGATATTTACAGGTTCAAAACATGGTATATGCCCCTCATGATGGTACTTGCAACAGTGGGTAAAGAAAGGAACAAGCTTTCTTTGACTAGAACCTGTGATTAGGAAAGGTAATATCATAGTTTTACATTCTCCCTCTCCTTCCACCCTGTTTTTGAAAGATAGCAGTCTTGACACTATGTCCTAGGAAAATGGACCCTTATTAACAGTCTAGATGAGAAAAAAAAATCTAAACCACCTTTAGAAATCTGAAGGTTTTACAACTAATTATCCTCAGTTTTCCACAGATGACCAAAACCCACTCTTCTCTTTATAGCCCTATTTAGAAATAAATTAGATTGTATATTTACAAAAAAAAATGATCATCACTTTCTAACCTATGGTTCAGTCTAGTTTTATGTAGTAATCCCAACATATCATAGAATCATACAATCATCTAGGTTGGAAAAGACCCATGGGATCATCGTGTCCAACCTTTCACCCTACTCTACAAATTCTTCCCTAGACCATATCCCCCAACACTACATCTAAGCGATTCTTAAACAGATCCAGGGATGGCGACTCAACCACCCCCCCTGGGCAGCCTATTCCAATCTCCCTCCACTCTTTCCATGAAGAATTTTTTCCTAGTGTATAGTCTAAACCTACCTTCTTTCAGCTTGAGGCCATTCCCTCTGGTTCTATCACTAATTACCTGAGAGAAGAGACCAGCACCAACCTCTCTACAAT
>JANHFX010012973.1:0-13507 GCA_027560015.1 Chloroceryle amazona | reverse complement strand
TGAGAGATCTGTCCTCTCTTCCAACAGTCATAGACTCTCCTTTTGTTCTTGAGGTCCAGCCAGAGGTCCCTGTTTATCCAGGCCAGTCTCTTTCCCCGTCTGCTTGTTTTTTGGCAGGTAGGGACAGCCTGCTCCTGCACCTTAAAGGGAAAAATCACCTACCATGCTTAAAGTAACAAATCACCTACTAGAATTAGTTTTTGCTTCTTCTCTGACTTTATGGTAAAGAATTAATTATAATTCTGAAGGGTTTTGCCCACTCCATGTTACAGTCCACTACATAGTAATGCTGGTTACTGTATGTAATATCATTTTTACTCCAATAGTGTATGTGTATATGAATAAATAAATTAATAAACATAATGTAAAGAAAAGGGGACAGGGAGGGAGGGAAAGAGGGAGAGGGGGAGAGAGTCAAGATAACAGGAACCACAGGTCATCCTAATGGACTATAAAAATGAGGCCTAGAAAATAATTAATGATGAGCAATGAACTATGACTAGTGTCAGATTCCTGCCCCTCTCTGGGCTGGCATTAGCTGCCATTATAAGTGGAGGAAAGTGTTCCACAAATAATTGCAGATAGGCACTAGAGATTCTGCACACCAGCTACGAAGTGTCTATGGGCATGCTACAAAAGCAATTTCTTAGCAAGCAATATGCTAACCCCCTGGGACTGTTAATGAATATGCTTTGTGGCAAACTTTTTAGGAGTACATGCTACAGAGACTTTTTAAACATGTTGCTTTCTGAATTCTCCTATTTCCATAAAGTTATTTGGACTAAAATTCATATTTCATTTCACTCGGGAGATTCCTGCAGCTCTGTTATCACTACACTGATCATTTAGCAATGGGGAACCTCTTGACAAAACTGTTACCTGTTATCTGTAGTTGAGAGTATTATTTTCAGCTTTATTTTAAAGTAAGGTTTTTTGTTATTTTTGCACTGCTTCTCTTACATGTAATATGTAGTCTGCAGCGTCCCTTTGAGAGCCAGACTGCTAAGAAATGACTCTTTTATGTTGCTTTCTGTGAATGTTAAACTCCAGCTACTCATCATCATTTACAGCCTCTTCCCTACAGAGGGCACCTTTGCCTTATTGGAATTGCTTTTGCAAAAGAGATAATCGGTGGTTATCAGAGAAATAACTGAGCCCTAAAGTGAGACCAGACTTCTCACAGATACAAGGACCTTGTTTGCCTAGTCCTTTTAATTAACCTGGTTTTGTAGTATAATTCAGCACCAAGCAATAACAATGTTACATTCTGTATTATTACAGTCTCCATCAAGAAGAGAGGAGATGAACTGGAGATTGCTAGAGTTTATATTAGAGGCCAGTGAGTGCTGAGATGAATTAAAGAGCCGAACTTCAGGGTTTTTTCTTTCCATCACTAATTAAGGGTTTTGTCATTAAAAAATGTTTCTGAAATGTGTACTAAAAACATTGTCCGTGGGAAAATAGACTGTAGAAAGAAAGTCAACCACTTCCCAAATAAATCTTTCTAACAGACTTCCAATTAGTAATTGCTATCTGAAAACTGTTCAAGTGGAATAAAGGAAGATTTTATTCTCCTTTGTAGGGTTAGACTATCAAAACTAACCCTAAAATTCTTATTTGGGAAAAATACCACTTGACTGCAAGACTGAACCAAAAAATAATTTCCCTCATGATTTTTTGGTGTGCTATTATTTATGAGGTGTCAAGTGTATCACTCATAGTACCTTCTGATTCTGAATAAAATTAGCAATACTTTTCTATTCAGTATCGGTTTTCAGCTCAATCTGTAATGCAGTCTTCCTTTACAGGCCATTTCACTAATGGTTTAAGACAGATGCAAACGTCATCGGTTTGTAAATGGCAAAGTGAAAATTCTAAAGAATAATCTTTCCTCTGTCATTTTGTATCTGTCTGACTACTCAAAAGAAGCTACAGCTGTAAAAATGAGGGCAAGACATTGCACTTATGTGACTGACAAACAGGCCAGTACTATGTTAGTTCATATTATCCAGGGGCAAATCACATAAATAAATGCATCAGACACCCTTTGCATAACTTTTTTTGGTGGTGTTACTATCTATAGAAGTTACAGATAGCCTTATAAATTCAACAGTAGGCAACCTGTTGCAAGAAGACTAACTTCCCCAGGCTCTTTTCTGGGACTGATGTTGACTGCAGACAATCTAGAACAAAATTCAGCAAGGAATGTGCCTTGCCTTTCCTAAAATTTTTCAGGAAGTCTTATAGAAAAAGCATTCATGTTTACATTTTCAGCTTCAAATACCCAGAAAAAAAGCACAAAAACCCCTGAATCTCTAGTCCTGGGTGCTAAATTAATTAAGCAGGCCCTGTATGAGTGAGTAATGCTTCAATACTATTGGAAAATTATTTTAGGGAGCATTGTAGCAAGCTCCTCCCATATTATATTTTGCTTCCTTTTTCTTTTCTAATTTTAAGCTAAAGTCATATTCGTCACTAATTAAGGAATCCTTTTTAAAGATTTCATTTCTAGAAGTCAATAGGAATCTTGCCCATGTAAAGATAGCAAGATCAAGAGCTTGTACCTATAAAAGCGTCTAATGAGAATATATGGTTCAAGGAAGTTACTGTAATATAAAATAGTTGAAGCTACATTTGCACTAGTAAATTAAACAGTGCCAGAAATACTCCTGGGTACTGGAACATGATGGTCCATGATGTAAAACAAATGGCCCCTGGCACAGTTTAAACATCCTAAGAACCAATTCCTGAGTGTAGTATGAGGATGTGTACCCCAGACACCCTTCCCCATTGTCAGGCTTCCACTAGCTTATTTCGGACAGGAAATTTTATAAATAAACATATGTGCAAGGTGGTTTTATTGTCTAGGAACTTCCCCAGGCAAGTTTAATTTGCTAGCATAAATGTATATATCTGTATTTACTGCAGGCATTATATGTCACTGTATTTAAAAGTATTCAGCTAGTGGTCCTTACTTGTAAGCTGTGCACTGAGTTCTAAGTTTATATGAGTAGGAAACAAAACACTCAAGAAAACATTTTCTCAGTTATATATACTGCTTTATGCATTATCTTCCTTGTAACTGTTTCAGCTTGATAGTAAAAAATAAAACTTAGAGCTGTTAGGAAAACATTTGTTTTGAATATAGCTTTATGGTTGTAGATAGGACAGTTTAAAACAAAAAGTTAAAACCACAGAATAACATTTTAGAAGTATCTAAGCTACTTAGGAGACCCACTTTCAAAACAGGACAAATTTGTCAGTGGAGAACAGAAGGTCTCCCTTATCAACATGGGGTACCCCATGATATTGATTGTGAAGAGGCTGTATGGCCCAACAGCAAAAGTGGCTCAGTTCAGCCCTTAAAGTCCTCTCATCAAGGTGACACATTTATTTATGAAGAGTCTACTTGGAGGTCTTCTTCCTGGTAGTAATGTATCAGTCAACTGGCCTAAATTTTCCAAAGAAAAACCAGAGTAACCTTCACTATCACAGTCCTCATATTTGATTGCTCATTTTCACTGCTACCATGTGGGAAACCTGGCTTAGTTCTCTTGTCCTGTGGGAACAATAGAAGCATGATGTGTGAAAACGGGTTTCCCACCCTTGAAGTGACCTGCCTGACTGGTTATTAGTTGTACCACAGAATTCAAATCTGAATGCAGAAGCAGTCTCATTTCAGCTTTACCTGGCTTGTAGCCCCACTTGTGTGAATGGAGTGAACCCAAGCAAAGACTGCTTGTGTTTAGCCATGGTCTGTCTCTTCAGAAAACCATCACGACTGAGATTTGTGCTCTGATGTGTCTGTCCAGCAAAGTAAAGCTACACACTTGGTGAATTGTGTCAACTAAGGGATTTAGGCATCTACTAAGTCATGTGATAACTGGCAGTGTGAGTATGGCACCTGAAATTTTTTGTGGATCTTAGTTGTCCTATCCCTCCTCGTGTGTGAAAATGGAATAATCCTTAACTGCCTGAGAGTGATCATCATATTAAAGGGCATAATTAAGCAAGAGCACAATTAAAACTCTTTCTAACCAGCTAGATTAAAGCAACTTAGATGGTGATAGTTCATTTTTCTCGCTTTGAAGAATATAGTTTAAGTTTATACGCACATGTTTAGGAAAACCAGTTTGCTGGTAATTACTTCTGATTAAAAAATATTTAGAATTGATAAAATTTTCCTACTGTAATTCACCTCCTATCCATATTACAGTTTTCTTAAATTAATTTATTACTCAAATGTATTTACTGCTTTTCTCCTAAAATTTTCTTTGCATTGAAAAATGTAAGAATCAAATGTGGGTTTCTTTTTTTATTCTTTTTGGTACTTTCGTGACTCAGCTTCTTGCTTTCCAGTTGTATGTATCTACTTACAGATCTACAGCTAAGGATGTATTGAGGAATTACTGTCTTCATGAGTCTATTTTTATTGGATAAATATTCCAAGAATTTGCTTTGTATAAGCACTCAAACACATAAGCTTAAAGTCCAGGATTCATACTAATAAAATTCAATTGCATGTAAATCACTGAGCACTGAAGAGGAACAGACAACTATGAAGTTATATTATTTATAAGTTCAAACAAATAGTCATAATAAAAGTCTTTTGCCCTTACCCATAAAAATCAACAGTGTATATTTTAAGGGAACTTATTTTGGCCATACTACCCTTATTATACCTACCATAAAGATATGGGTTTTTGGTTTTGTTTTGTTTTATTTTTTTTTTAAATGTTTTATATCTATGCCAAGTACTATCCTGCTTTGAAGTAAGTGTCTATTTTGGAAATGTGAAAATAGAGAAAAAACGGAGTACCTGCAAATTATTTTAAACTATTTTGGTATTCAGTGCCTTCTGTATTTATGGGGTTTTGTGACAAATTTTTGGCATAGAGAACTATCTGAGAGTATATTTCGATATTTATTATTGATGAAGAAATGCATAGCAACAATAAAGGCAAAGGAAAAAATGTGACTGTCAAATAGAGGTAGAAACAAATGTTAATCTTGGTCTGCCTTTCATCATCCACCAGATCATTTTAGACATTGAACCTAAAGTATTCGAGAATATATTTGGAGTTTTCCTTCTTGTCTGAAGAAGGTCTTAGTATCACAAGAAGTTTATACGAAATGAACTAATGGTTTACTGAAAGCTTTAAAAACTGGAGTTAGAAGACGACAGGACATTAAGTACTTGTGACTCAGTGTGTGTGACACAATTCAAAGCTGTCTCTTACTGCTTTGGGAATCCTGCATGTGAAATCATGTTGTCCTGGACACTGGTGTAAGTGCTTGGATCTGGCTGGGAACATTATCCGCTATCCCAATACACAACAAACTATAAGCAAATACTTGAAACATTTGGTGCCACTGTGAAAGTGTGTCTTACCTACTTGGTATCTGTTTACCCAGAGAAGAGGGCTGGTATTACCTTCCTTGCAAAGTCCATCCTCATCTCCAAAGAAAGATCAGTTTCCAAAAAATCTAAATGCTGCCCATTAACAATCCCTGAACCTGGTGTGTGTAAAAAGACTCCAACCAAAAAAAATCCCCACAAACCTCAAACACCTGAGAAAAAATAGAATGGGCCTAATTCAAATATCTTTCAGAGCTTCTGTAGTGCTGCATATCAGGTGGGTACCAAAACTTAGAAATGGATCTAGCACTGTGCTTCCCATCAAGTCTTAACAGCCAAGTGGCCCCTCCAATTCCTTTCACAGTCACAGTGCGAAGATGCTGACTATGAAAAACTTGTTCCATTCAGATACCTCCTCAAACAGAGGCGGGGGGTGGGGCTAGTGAGATGGGAAAAGACAACTTTTCTGTATCTGCTTTTTCTAAGCTTCCGCTTAGAATATGAAGAAACAATATCCACTCAATAAGGACGAGTCTAAAATAAAGTCTATTTTTGTACGAATCTCATTCCTTTGTGCTTTCCCCCAAACATGCCCGCGTTTCCTCTTCCCCGAAGGACGTTCATCCCTGCGGCCGACCCACGGGGAGCGGAGGGGAGCAGGAGGGAGGGGAGCAAAGGGGAGCGCAGCCCGGCTCCCCCCCCGCTCCCCTCCACGCACGGGCACTAGTGGGCGCTGCAATTTGTAGTAAGTTTCTCTAAGTAACGCTATTCCACACTGTATACAACTGGTCATGGGGGTGGGTGCGGGGAGGGGGGTGGAGGGAAAAACTATTTCTTTAATATAAAGGACTCCGTCTGTGTGCGTTGTCTACAGGCGGTTGCCATTTATGCTTTGCGTTAGAGGTGCTGAGTTGGGAGAGGTCACTGGACAAGCAGGCACCAGACAAGCAGGGAAAGTACTGTTGTTTTTTGTATTGTTTGGGTGGTGTTTTGGTTGTTTGTTTGGGTTTTTTGGTGTGTTTTTGTTTGTTTTTTTGTTAGTTTGTTCTTTTTTTAATGAAGGACCTGGCAAAGCAGCACACCCAGGGCTCAGAAATAAGGTCTCGCTCCGGTTATACTACACAAAACATCCGCAAAGTCATCAAGAAGCACAGCTGAAAACTGTCGAGAAAGCTGTATATGCCACGTTAAATTTGAGCTTCTGTTGGTGTGGATTGCAACACAATTTTGTTTTGTCTAGGCGAGAGGTGGGGGCACTTCTTAAAAAAATCTCTTTTACTGACATAGTTCTCTCTTGTTCTTTAACAAAGAAATCTTTTTGGTACTACTGCAAGAGACATGAAAAAAATCCAACCAACCAAAAAAACCCTCGGTACTTTACACAAGACTACTTAGTAACTTTCAGACTTTGTTCCTCTGCGTTGCTATCTAAAGACAGTAGACGGAAATGGGAGATAACGCTCCTATGCAAATGAAGATAACAGTTGGTCTCCCGCTCTCCGCTTAGGATAGTGGAAGACGCAGGGGTTTTTGTGTTTTGTATTTTTTTTTGTTCCCGGGTAGCCTCCTGCATGTAAAACGCCAGTGCATTGTCCTCTGACAGCTGATGCTTATCGTGCCGGTGGGGGTATTGTGTTTCAGCTCGTGGCACTGGAAAACCTTGTAACTTTCTTTTGAAGTTAAATGGCTTCATTTTGTTTCCATGTATAAATAACTCTCCGAAGAACGGTAGTGACCCAAAAGTTGACCCTTTTACAACGCCCGTCCAACCAACCTGTTCCTCTCCCGGTCGGTGCTTTGCACAAGAAGGTCCCCTCGAAACAGCAGGCGGGCGGATAGGAGGAAAGGGGGAGGGAGGCTCCTCAACCAGTCCGAGTTGCATCGTAATTAAATTTTATTTTATCCTACCGAGGCATGAAAAATATCGAGCAAAATACAAGTTTAAGTAATTTGTTTGGATTCTTATCTGTAGGAGTTGGAAATTAACAGCCCCGCTAGTTTACTGTTAAGCCTGGAGAGCGAGAGATTGCTTTGCAAACATTACAGTTATTATGTCTGCAGTTAGTACTCTTTGTATAAATTATTGATCAGCCATCTTATTTTTCTTTCTGCTTAATGGATATTATAGCATAGCCGTTTACACGCTATAGTTAAGGTTGTGTCAGCACTTCCATTTATAACATCCCTCTCTTTAGCGAGTTTATAACTCGCTGTAAAATTCTGCTCTGGGCTGAAACTTTTTAAGCAAAGGCTCGGACTTTTAAAGGTGTGTGTGTTCCCCCAACAAAGAACAATTACAATTATTTGTCTGCTTTTCTAAAAATACGGGAATAATAAAGGTTAACTCCCCTCACACCAGTGTTTTTCACTCACTTAAGTGACTTGAGGAAAAGGTAGGCTGTCAGCTCATACATAGAAAAGAACCCACTGTGCATTTTTGTAGTATTATTATTGTTAATAAGGGAAACAATTAGTGCCAGAGCGGCTGCCGAACCACCGCCCTCAGCCCCGCCGGGCGCCGGGGCCCGATCCGGCGACTGCCACCCCTCTCAGCGCCCCGCGGGCGGAGGCACCGCGCCCCGCGAATGAGGGTTCGGCGACCCCGGCGGGGCGGAGGGAGGCAGGGAGGGACGGGGGTGCCGCGGTTCCCCGCGGCTCCCGGGCGAGGGGCAGGAAGAGAGAGCCGTCCCCTGGCACCGGTAGAGATTATCAGGTCGCGTAGGGGAAAATCAGGAACGTTTAAACAGCGGGCCAGCTCTCAACCGTCTGTATTTCGATTAGCCTGGGTTGGGAGCTACGGATGGAGTGGCTGTATGAAGTAATTCTGTCAGTGAGGAAAAGCACAGTAAAGGGCATCTCAGACTAGATCAGGGCTTTAACATAATTTAATGGCAGGGGCCTCGTACTTCATAATTATTGCTCTGAGCGACTTTTCCTACCTGTTGGTAGGTGAATTAACACGTTGGACTGAGTACCTCTAATGAGAGCCCAAGTATAACTCACGACACAGGCGCTCCCCGTCTATTCCAGTCCTCATTTAATTCACGCAGGCAAGTTGGTTATCATTTCCTTCTCGACCTGCAGCGCTCGCTCTCGGCTGTCAGTTGTCAGGTGAATGCCAGCTGGCAGTGCCTAGTTACCTGCTCCATCCATCCCGAGCCAGCCTGGGAAGAGAACCCGACCCGCTTCCATTTGGCTCCGGTATCTGCAACGTGACGAAAAGGCTCGAATCAGCTTAAGGATCGTTTTAGTTACTGACTGACTTCGAAACGTCTTTTCCGAAGTCAGAACAGTGACTTAAGGAGAAAAAAAAAAAAAAAACCACGCAAAAAAGCAAGTAGCTTAACTGGCGTTTGGTATTTACAATTTGCATATATGCGCTTGTGCGTGGGTGTGGGTGCGTACGTGTGTTTGTGTGTGTGTGCGTCGGATGCAGGGGAGGAGGGAGAGAGGGATGGGAAGGTTCCCAAGCCGTCGGTTATTTCATCTCTCAGTGCAGGGCGTCCTTGGTCAGAGCATCAGTCAACATCGCTGGAGATAACCCATTTCTCTTGGGGATGAAGGGGAAGAATCTCTGGGGCTAAATCCTGCCCTTGGACTCGGGCAGTGAATACCCTTAGAGCCAGTCAGATGACTCGCGGGAGTAAAGACGGCAAAAGATGCTCTGACTCTGAAGTGCCTGGGTTAGGCAGGGCGTGTTCGAGCTGACAAGCCTAGAACAATTCCCCTTCCAGTCCTGTGCTGGGGATGCGCAGCCACTGCTTTCAACTCTCCAGCTGAGAGATGCACATTAATCCATCATCCTAGGTGATAATTTGCTCCCAGATTCTCTTTTAAAGTCTTAAAAAAAGACTTTAAAAGATATTTGTAGTGGCTCCTTAAGTTTGCTTCTACCACCTTTTTTTTTTTTTTTTTAGCAGCCAGCAAAAGTAAATACAAATTGCAGTAAACAGAATGTGAAAGCAATCTCGCCACGCATTCTGGACTTTTTATGATATACGGTGGACGGTTCAGAAGTGTATGCTATTGTTAAAGCTGTTTGTGCCGGTTGTGCTAATGCACTGTTTGATTGAGTGAATTAGCAGTCATAACAATCTGGCAGTCTGGCCATAGAAGTGTGCTCAAATTGATTTGTGTTATGGCTGGACTGGAAAATCCAGTGTTAGTTGTTTTTTGCCCTGGGGCATTGTTTGTACCAAACTCCACTTTTCATTTAATTTTCCAATAGATTTGTGAAAGACCAAAAGGTTTGTGATCAACGTTTGCTGCACTTTATTATTATTCAGTTATTAAAAATATCCTATGAGTAATTTCAGGTTCCCCAAAACCTTGCTTTCAATTAGAGTAAACATAATTAGCATGACATCGTGCTTGGAATGGTAAATCTCCCTTTGTATCTATTAAGCATGTTATCTACTTGTCCTGTCACTGCAAGGAATCCAGTTCGTATTTGTATTGGACAAGGTCTGTGCTAGTTTGACTATAATGCAACAATTAGAAAAACAGCAGTGCAGTATCCAGTTTCTTATTACCGGTACAGCACTTTGCATCAATCTCAACTGTATTCATCATGCTTTCTATGTTTAGTAAATAATTTGGTGGGGGAAAGAAATAAAAGAAAAAATGATCCAAATTCATAGACTTACATTTCTATGAGTCTATTTTCCTGACTGATGAAGGGGGGGTTCAGTATGAAGTCCCTCCCTCTTTCTCAGTCTTCCCTCTAAATAACAGATAGCTCCCGAAAAGCGGATTGCTGCTTGAGACCCTGGAGATTAAAAGCAAAACAGAACTTACCTTCTCTTCGCCAGTACTTGCTCCTTTCTTAGAATCTTTTGCTCAGCAGTCGTTTGCCAGAATGATAATGCAGCATGATTAAACCTAAAACATTACTCTATTGATCACACAGAAAGTGTTGTGCAATCATTTAGTTTCTTCTCTTCAGAAACCAGTGAACAAAATAGGTCACTGGACAAGGATAAGGCAAAATACAAGGCAGAAATGTATTTCTCAGGAAAATAAATTCTAAATAAATGAAGGAAAAAAAAAATGTTCTGGATGAACTTAACACAGTAATACAGTATTCATCTTTACCAGGTGCCTATCTTCTGTAAGCTTCCCCTCCCCCTGGTCCATTCCTTCACACGCTTTCAGAAGATAAATACTTCTTTGTGTTTCTTTTTTTTTTTTTTTCCTGAATGAATTTAAATATTTAATTATCAATAATAAGCGGAGAAGGGGGAGGGAGCTGATGTACTATCCTATCCCCTGTCAGTCAGGTATTTAGATTCCTTAAAATGCAACAGCTACAATGCATTTTCTAATTGCATTTTACCCTTTACAGCTGCCCTCAAGATTGTAATTTAATAATGAACTCCATATCAGTCTTTTTTTAGAGTAATAAATTACAATCACTAACAATACATCTTTCTGCCTTAACATACATTTTAACAAACCTAAATTGTCCAAATAAATAAAAAGAGACAGAGAAACAGATATAATACCTGCCTTGAACAGTTACATGAGCAGAGTAGAAACCCTGCTTCAAACAATATTCCAGGAAAGAAATTAAAGACTTCTTAATTAGTGCAGCAATTAAGCTTTCTTGGTCGCATTTTAATCAGCCCAGGCCCTATCAAAGGACAAACAGAACGATTTGCAGGTCTTTGAATTTTAAACAGTCTTATTGATTTCAGCACCGTAAGTCTTCAATTGACATAGGGAGAATTTTCAAATATCAGTTACAATAATTTGAGTTTTGCTGATATTAACTCAGGGAAAAAAATAAATAAAAGAAAACTCCCAACAATATCATTACATGAAAGGGTCAGACAGTAAGAGAAATGCAATGTAAAAAAATTTACAAAGAGCAACCTCAGGATTTGTTGGTGTGTTTATGTGATTGTGTGAGTTGAAATAAATCCAGTTGCTCCCCATAATCACTAGAAACACTTACCAAGCCAGAACCTTTGAGGACTCTTGAACTTTTTCACAAATATCTTTCTTTCTAGGTTTCTAATCCCGTTGTTGCATTGAAATGGTCAAGCTCAACCCAAAGCTGTGGCAGTATATTCTTTCAAACTACATTTTATGTTTTTGAATGATAAGAATTGTGCACCTGTGAGAGCACAGAGCAAGAAGAAAAGCAGAAGGGCTGGTGTACATCATATGGTAGGGAAGGTAGAGAACAAATTAAATGGTACGTTTCCCAACTCAGAGTTCACGCAGATCTTCAAGTGGCATTATCACACATGTCTGGCTCTCATCTTCTCAAGGATGTTTCATCTTCACAAGGTGTGAGAGAAGGTGAGATGCAAAAAGATAGTTGAGGCAAAGAAAATATGGTCAGAATTGGTTTTCTACAACTGAAAAAAAAAAAAAAGATGAAGTGTATTTACAATTTTAAGTGACAAGCTTTATGCCACACTAGATCCCATCACTGGAACTCAAGTTGCATAGGCTCCTCCAGATAAAACATTCCGAAAAAAACACATAAAAACGGCTTGAAGGAGTGTTCTGCACAAATATGGTTACACAAGACTTCAAGACAAAATGCCACTTTTTTTTTTTTTTCTTAGGTTTATTTGCCTGTTTTAAAGATTTTAGTGCAGGGTAGCTAAAATTTCACTAGCAACGGACATTTTTACCGGTATTAGAACACAGCTACCTGTAGACTGAATTTAAAGTACAATAAGCATATAGAACGTATAAGCATAGTTTATGTGTGATAATGTGGAAATTCCCCTGCACTGAATTATAGTTGAGATTATCCACTCTGTAGATGTGTCATGCCATGAGTCATAACTCATATAATAGTATACATTTAAAAAAGAAAAAAAAAAGTTATGGGCATATATGTGGATCGCAATTAATTAAGCACAATGCGTGTATTTTTAAAACTGGAATAACTATGTACACACCAAACCCTATTTAGCAGACACTGCCCCCCCCCATCCGTGCGAATGGCCTTTTCTTTACCCTTTTAAAAAAGACTAGTGCCAACAAGACAAGCAGAACAAAGCCCCCGGCTCACCCGACCGACCCTCACACCCCGCGCACTTGATGCGCCACACACGCGGTCCCACGTGAAGCACGGGGCCCGGCCGTGCCGGGCAAGGCGCGTCCCGCCGCCTGCTCCACTGCGCATGCGTATACAAGCGCAGCAGCCGATTTTCCGCGCTACCTGGCGCGGAGAGTCGTGGCGTCGTTGCGCGGTTTCTGCGCGGCGCCGTCACTTGTTGCGCTGAGCCGCCCGCTTTCCTCTCTCTTAAGTTACTTCGGTGCCGCCGCAGGCCCCTCGATGCGGTTTTTCGACGGTGTGACCCGCGGTGCCCCGGCCCCTTTGATCCACGGCCACTCGCAGGAAGGTCCCCTGCAGATGTCGGCGCGTGGGACTGCCCCCGCGCTCCCCGCGCAGCCACCTCCGCCCGCGCAACAAAGGGGCCTTGGCGCTGCCGCCGGACCCTCAGCAGCGACTCCCACCCCGCCGGGAGGAGCGTTTGCTGTCCCGGGAGAACAACAACAACGGCGAGAGCAACAGACCAGTCCGGAGGTTTCTGCTTTTGTCCGCCGGTGCCCCTGCCCCATCCCCGGCAAGGTGCGCGGCCAGCGCCTGCCCCGCGCCCCGACTTTCCCGCTCCCGCCCGGCTTCGGGGGAACGCTGGAGACGCTCGTGTTTCTCCACAAACTGTGTTGACAAGCGACTGCTGAAAAGGGCTGGGAAAATTACATCTCGTCTCTGGTGGGGTGAAATATGAAACATGTAATCTAACGGTTCCTGAAGGGGAGAGGTGGGGAGGGGGGGAAGAGGGACTTTCTCTCTCTCTCTCTCTCTGTTTTCCTGCTCCGGGTTCCTGGTTGGATAATTTGGGTTAATACTAGTGAGTGAGCCTTTTGCTGCTTCAAAGGGTATTTCAAGTTGCCGGAGCTCCTCCCCTCCGCACCGTGTGACAACAACAACTCGTCCAGCGAGCGAGCGAGCGAGCGGCGGCGGCGGCAGCCAGCACTTCCCAGCTCATTTTCTCTCTGTCATTCCCCTCTCAATCTTTGATCAATGTACTTGCCAGAGAGAACCGAAGTCCTTCAAACCTCCTCCTTTTCACCTTCGTCTTTAACGTGGTGCTAGAGCAAGGACCACAAAAAGAAACT
>JANHFX010012972.1:6148-24599 GCA_027560015.1 Chloroceryle amazona | reverse complement strand
AATTTATGCCTAGTATTTTGACATGCTAATGTGAAATAACTATAACTCTGCAGGTGTGTAAACATTTTCACCTGATGGCTATTTGGCTGTGAATTTGCTCGGGTACCATCCTTACAGAAGGAGAATTGTGTTGTATCCCAATGGCAACTATAGTAATCACAATCCAGTAGTAACTCCCACCTTTCCAGTAAAAGCAGTGGTAGTTTTAGCCCCTGTATGAGCAGTAGTAGCTCCAGCTTCACTCCATGCTGGGTCCCCCCTGCTCCTCCTGATCTGAGGCTGCAGGCTGGATTACTTTTGGATGACCGCTTAGGGGCTGCACAGAACACTGTGACCCCCTGTAGCAGCTGGCTGGACTCTCCGTTAGTCACATGGTTTGCAGAAAGTTGTCCTTTTGCTTCAGTAATCTGTGACTCTTGGAGAAATACAAAGCTTCTCATTTTAAAACCTCTGGTGGTATTATGAAGTATGAGCAGTGTCTATCTTTGGTCCTCTTTTGAAGATTTAAAGAAATTTATTTAATGGCTGCACTATTCGGTCACTCTGTTGTAACCAAATCCTTGGATATTAGGCACAGTATTAAATCCAATAACCGTGCCTGTTGAAATACAAAAACTTCTCCCTTTCTGCCTTTGAGATGTATAATGTTTCATCACCATTGTGAAATCTTCTTCAGTTACCTATCAATTAAAACACATAGAGAAGCTCTTTTTCCAGTTATGGTGGTGGTGTAGTTTTTTTTCCATTGCTTATTTGGGTTTTTGTTTGCTTGTTTATTTTGGGTTTGTTTGTGGTTTATTTTCTGAATAATTCTATGAAAAATTAATACACACTCAGTTTTCCTTTGGGTGGAAAATGAAAGAGTGATATTTTTTAAATATGAGTGTGAACAGCTTATCTGCAACTGCCCAGGTAGGTTGAACGTTTATTTTCAGGGATGGGACCAAAAGATTCAGTTGCAGACTTGGTTCGGGGTACTTTAGAGGGGTTAAATACAACGGATGACACAAAGTAAATCCTTTCAAAATGTTTCTAAATCACCTTGATATTACCATGAAACATCTGAAGAGTTTCTACCTCCACAGAAAAACTTGACTAATTCAGAATCAAAAGAAATAATCTTGAAGAAGAAGTTTCTTTATAAATAACAATAATGAAGAACCCTTAGATGATAAATATGTTCAAATTAATATTTTTATCTGAACAAGCAAGAATATGAAAAAGTAATCTCTGCCATAGAAGTTAAACAAAATGTAAACCATATGTTCAGAAAAATATTTATTTAGCTTTCACTAGAAAAAACTTTGTTTCTTTTCCTGTGTTCTCCAGAACATAAAAAAAAGAAATGGCAATTTTTTTTTTAGCCTACTGTATTTTAAAGGAAAAATATGTTTGCTCTTAAATAATGAAAAGTGATCATGAGAAATGCAGGAATCATGTAATCTTTTTTTCTTTTATGTTTGCCAGCAAATACATTAATCTACATATCATAACTAAGAACACATCTTTAAAAAAAACATATTGGGCTACTTTAACTAAATACTAAAAGCTGAGGGCCAACACTTGCTTTTCTCCAGTAATGCTTCTGCATCCCTTAAATCTGGGAGGTACAGATGAATGAATTTAGATGACATTTTTCAATCTATGGGAACTTCCAGTTTGAAGAGCTACAGTAGAACTGGCTAGAACATAAAGACCAAAACAAATTCATAATTACTTTTGTAGAAAACCTGTAATTATTATGATTTCACACAATAAAGTCATGCACTGGTTTGATTTGCTAGTCCTAAGAAGCAGAGAAACCCTTCCCTACAAACAGTGTTTCTTCTGTTCTTGAGGAGCATGTTGATTTTCTAAGTATGTTCTTCTCACATACTTCTGATAAAGCAGTGTACAGTTACACTTCTGTTGTGAAGATATTAAATTATGTAAGGATTATAACTAAGGCAGAGACAGAGTCACCCCAAAAAGGATTTGCCACAAGACAGACAGCTGAGCCCTCAGCCATGTAAAACTCACATTTCTCCAAAAAGCAGCCAGAAATTATTCATTTTGAAAAAATTCCCTTTATGATGATGAATGTTTTTGCACTCCAGACTGACTTGCAGTGGAAGTTACAGTGGGCAAAGAGCTACTTTATGTAAAAAAAGAATTACATCACAGCTGAGTTGCATTTTCCATATTTAACGTACATCTGTCTTTACTTACAAATTAGCACACTCCATAAGATTTCTTTTATTTTCTGTTTTTTTTTTCAGAAATTTATTTGGCAAATTGGTATTTATAACTCTCTGCAAAAGATTTCAAGTAGATTTTGATAAAATATTAGTATAAAACTTGTTGTGTTGGGAGGAATTTGCTTGAAACCAGAGATAACCAGCTTAAGGGTAAGGAAGCATCTTTTGGGTTGGGCTCTTGCCTGAGGAGGTCACGCTTACATTCAAATGCCCCTTCTGCTTCAAGTGCTTCCAAGCATTTCATTAGTGTCTGTCCAGTGCTATAGAGTCAGTGTGCCTATTTTGGTCTTTCCTGCTTTACTTGGACTGTTTCTCTTTGCATAAATGACAAGCAGTCATGGAATCAGAGAGAGAGTTGGAGTCCCAGAACTTGGGTCCCAGATCTGCAGCATGTGACTGGTCCAGTTGAAGGTGTTCAGTACCAGTATTTTGCAAGAGAACTGCCTTTTTAAATGTGGATTAGTTAAAAATGATCTTACTATGCTTAAGCAACTCATAAGCAGAGAGAAATGATTTAAATGTGGATGTCAGGCATTTTAGGAGCATTCCCCAGCCCCCAGGCTGTTTGCAATTCCAGATTCTGGGAAATAAGTTTTCATTATTAGTGTCAGAGAAGGGCTGTTGGTTACTCAGGGTGGGGTTGCAATACTTGTAAAAGATCTTGGTTTCACCTTAGTGCACAATGAAGATATATTCTGGAATTATGAGATTATTTGCCAACTGGCATTCTTTCTTTCCCAGCCGGTTTTGTTGGTTATGTTCTTTGTACAAGCCCTCTGCTGCTTTTACAGAGCTCTTAGCCTGCTTTCTGTGGGGTTTTGTGTTGTTGTTTTTGGTTGGTTTGGGGTTTTTTGCTTCTTTTTCTTTTATTTCTTAAGGAGCACAAAGCACAAACTTGTAAAGCATCCCACGGTCTTATTTGAGATTTAGAAATAGTTATCTTCTTTCCCCAATTTGTAATCAAGTGGTTGCCAAACACCAAATGGAGTAATTGGATTATGAATTTATTATTTTTTCACAGACTTTTGTTTTCTTTATAGTAAAGTTCAATCTTGTTCAAGACATGAGTCAAAACAGCCTGTCTACCTTGGGCAACAGTTACCACAAAATTTTGAGCATCTTAATAGGAAACAAACAAACTGAAATGCCTGTATTTTCTACTTTATCAATGGAAAGACATAGGCGTCCCTAGAAGCATGAACAAGATTCAGTCCATCCTGTGTTAGGTGCTACCTTCACTGCATGCAGTTTTTTCTAACAGCCTCCTGAAGCAATCCAGCT
This sequence comes from Chloroceryle amazona, assembly GCA_027560015.1. Lineage (NCBI taxonomy): Eukaryota > Metazoa > Chordata > Aves > Coraciiformes > Cerylidae > Chloroceryle > Chloroceryle amazona. The sequence goes on along the minus strand of JANHFX010012972.1, from coordinate 21,081 downwards.
ACCAAAGTATCCCTCTTCTCTATTATAACTTCTGGGACGACAAGAGGAAATCATAGCAAATAGTGCTAGTGACTGCTTTTTGCATAAATATTCAATGGTGAAGTTGCTTATCCACATAGCTTGAGGATGGACTGTGCTAGGCTGACTCTCTCATGTAAGATATTATGTGGCTTGCTTGTTTTCAACTTTCACCTTGAATTTGGGTATGGTCCTTCTTGTGTTGTGCAGATTAAGGACTGCTTCGTGCTGTATGAACTGAATTTTGACAATTTGTAGATTTCATTATCAAACATAACTCTTGGTTGCACCTGATAGATTTTAAGAAGCCTTAGACTCTCATCAATGCAAACTGGAATGATTCTTTCTTGAGCTCATGGTTGTGTCCGTATTCAGCTGTGAAGACTTCACAGACTAGCAAAATGCCTGTCAGATTGGCTGCAACTGCTGCAGGTAACATCAAAGCAGTTGCTGTCTCTAGTGGCTAGCACAACTGAGGGAACAGAATGGTTCTGGATTCTTCAGTGAAGAAAAATTAAACTCATAGGAGAGTTTCTTTAAGAAAACTGTCTCTTTAAGAAGTATCTCAAAATTAAATTGAATTTATGGAATTGTTAAAACTTTGCAACTATTTGGAATAATAAGGAAACCTGTCCTTTGTTTTTGAAAAAGGCTCTTACTTGGAGGGGAATTTTTTTTTTTTTGATATCTGTACCTTTCCAATAAATATAGCATTTCAAAACATTGTCACTAGAGAGTGAGTGTGTTTACCTTGTGAAGGTTAGCATAAACAAAGTTGACTATGTAAACTTCCCCATATTTCCCTCTCACATATAATATTTTGTGCTCTGTAAAGTCACATAAAATAGAATGCTTCTTGTTTTATCCGTAAAACATTTACAAGTGCAGAAAACCTTCTTGACACTTGGATACCTATCAACCTCTTCAAATGTTTGAGAGCCATCATACACATACCTTATGCCTGAGAAGCCAAGAGGAGAAGAAGCACTAGGAGGAGTCTCATGGTGGTCTTGAGACTGCTGGAGCTAGATCAGATGTGAAACTAAGACCTAGAAGAGCTGAAGGCGATGACTGCAGGCACTCCTGCGTTCTTGCCTCTTCCCCCCACTGGGGACCTGAATTAACCAGCAGCCCATGTGTCAGTGTGAACTCAGTGTAAGTCATTTGACATCTCCTCAATGTGGAAGCAGCACTTGTAGGGTGTGTGATCCATTTGCAATGATGAACTGCAGTTTGGAGACCCTTGATCTCAAGCATTGGGGCTCCTTCCAGGCTGTGATACTGAAGAGCAAACACAAAATTAGACTGTTCTAATCACACTGAGGGAATCGGGTGTTTGGATGAAGTGTTTGTTTTGTTTTGTTTTTTACTGAGAGTGGAATTTAAAAGCTATTAAAGTGAATGGAAAAAACCCTCTCTCCTTTGAGTCCAACTGGTCAGATAAGACAATGTTTGGCAGGCAATTATCCTGTGTTACCAGGAATCTTAAAAAGTAAAATCTGGTTTATGGTACCTTAGTACCATAACTAATAATTTTCCATTTCTATGGGGCTTTCCTAGTTGTCAGGAACACTATATTCCAACTGACCTGGATGTCCTCAAGTATCTTGGATTTTTACGCTGTCATTCTTTTTAAAAACCTGGTGATTCTCTAGTATTCCATTTTCTTGTAAAAAGGAATTCTTCAGTATGAGCAGCACAAAATCTTTACAATTTAGATACAGACTTTTAAATCTACTTCTCAAAGTTTACGTAATCATGAAAAGTGCTGGGTACTTTTTAATACAATAAATTATTTTTATTAAGAACTTAGAGGCTTCTTAGAACTTAGATTATTCCACCAACTTCAGTAACACCAGTGTGTGATACGGGTATTTGAAATATAGATATGCTGAAATATTACCAAATTTGATATATATTTGCTTTGTGAAGATGTTATGTTAAAATCCAAATATGAGCATTCTAAAGATAGAGAGGAAGATGGAAATGTATCCCAAAAATCTAAAGAATCCTTTTTTTCTCTGTAATAATGTTTGGACATCAACTATGGTGGGTATAAGTAAGGCACATAATATTTTCCACTCACAAAAGGTTACGATGCTATAGTCCATTTCAAAATGTGCTGCTGAATAAATATTTATAGATAATCCTGCAGTTTTGGAGTTAGTAGTTTGATCTCTTCCATAGATAATCTGGGCAGTGTCATTGTGCTGCAGACATATACCATGCAATCAGCCTTTATACTCACAGCGGGATACTGCTGTTAATTGCAACAGTTGTAGCTTAAAATAAGGTAGCAGCTTTTCAGTGTGATCTAAACAAATTAAGGTTGAATTTAAATGAATCAATAAGAAAAAAAAACAGCTCTCCACAAAACTCCACAAGCAACTGTCTTTTGCTGTTATAGTTCATTAACTACTAACACTAATAGCACTGAAAAGGGTTTGCTAATTTTCTTGTCATATATTTTATGGGCTGTTATCCAGTAAAAGGGAGTACTCTTCAAATGTGACTTGATGGGTTAGGGATCTAATGCAGGTCTTTTTTGGCCTTTCTGAGGATAGATCACTTGGTGTTCAGGCTTTTTGGTAGGCACAATCAAGACTGAGCTCTCATGGGATCCTTGTAAGGAAGTATCATGTCTGTCTGCATTGTTTCTTTGTTTTCCCAAGCTGGGAGATTTTCCTGGTCTTTGTCATAAGGAAAGATATATGGGTTCAGTATCTATGGGTTGAAAAGGTATTTTTTTATTGGCTCCTTCTGTCCCAAACCTTCATCACACCAGTAAAGGAACCTGTTGTCAAGGAAGACAGATGGAATTCAAAAGAGTGTTGTTTATTTGTTTTATTTTAAATCCCAATCTGACCACTAAGGCCATAATTTTATATTTGTCCATGTTAAAGACAAAAGTGGGTCATAACAAGATATCTTCGAATGGTATACTCTTCTAATTAAGAGGAGCATGCTCCTCATGATGATGAGGTGGGTGACTAAAGCACCTGCTCTGGGTATAAAACTCTTTAATATCTGTCCCTCCCTGCTCTGGAGAAACAATCTCGGGTTAGGCTTTTGCACTGGAATTACACTGATCATGTCTAAGACTGCAGCTAAGCACAAAGAAACTTGGCATGTAAAACCAGACATAGGAGAAAATCTTCATTGTTGAAGTCACTGACAGATCCTGTCATCTCTGTGAAATCCAATTGTATAAATCTTTGCTTGATGATTCAGCTGTGAAGGGCAGAGATTTAAGCAATTGTTTTCTGTGGCTGGTAATTGGAAATTCAGTAGGAGGTTTTTGGGAAAACCTAAGATTAGACACTTGTTTTTCCCGTAATTTCCCTTTGCATAAGCAGCTAATTCTTTTTCCCCACCTCTCTCTTTCCCTCACCTACGTACACAGAGGAAAGAAAAACTTTATACTCATTCAGACCTGTAAATGTATATTCATTTTGTGTCTGAGGCTTTACGGATTCCTATCGAGAGCAGGTACCTCTGTCTTATCATTGCAGACTGAATCCTGGGTTCTGTCAGGGACCTGTGCACATGACCACTTGGCTTGCATGAAGTCCTTCTATTCAATGTGGCATCAGAATGAAAACAGTTCAAAAATAACACTCTCACGAAGACACAGACTCTGCTTTAGCAGGTCCTGCCAACACATACATGTGGCTGGTTGTACTGGCAAATGCTAAAGTAGTTGATTAAGCAGCCAGGGAACCATCTTGGGCACTGAAACTCAGTTGTTCATCCTAGGGAACTAGTTAGTCTAGTCCCTAGCATGGTTTAGAGTGGGCCAGCCAAAACAATTCCCTATACTCACGATGTCTGCACTTTCCCATATTTAGTGACATTGGTTCTATAATAAGCGATGAGCCTGACTTTAACATATTGTCCCGAGTCAAATTGCTCACAACAAGGGCAAATGACCTAAACATTTTCAAAGTAAACAAGTGTTACAAGTAAGACTTCAAAAAACATGCTTGCTTTTTTTTTTTTTTTTTTTTTTTTTCCCACAGGAATACTGTCCATCGGAAAATGTTTCTTTTGGCACTTTGTCTGACAGTAATTTTCCTTGATAGAAGGTATTTGCAGTCTAATTGTTTACTGATTATCTACGTGTCCATACTTCCCTTAGAGTCACTGGAAATAAATAAGCATTTCTGGATCATGATCCATCTCCTCTAAAAGTGGTTGCATGAACTGTGCTTTAGATGTGCTGAGTATGGAAGGAGAAGTAGTAGTCAGTTTGGAATATAGTAATATAGTTGTAAGCACCCATCGAGCTGGCTGAATGTTATCTTCACGTGCCTGTCTGGTAGGCATGTGGCCACATGCACCAGTTACCTAATTCCACCCACATACTATGCATTCTTCAGAAAATACATGGCATTCAGAAATGCCACGACTAATTATTCTTCTTTATAACAGCAATACCCCTTGTTTTCAATATTTTCTTTTCCATTTCCTCAGCTGTGAGATGTCCTTTGCCAGTAGAAGTTTTAGCAAACATATCAGCCATCCTGTGTTCTGCTTGCAGGCATGTGGACAGCCAGACTGATGCATTTCCTTTGCTGGTGGTCTTAGTAGTTCCCTCTGTGCCTTGTGCATTGTACATCCTGTTCATCATACTTCCCTAGAGATAATAGTCTCACAGTACAGGATAAATTTTATCTACTTTCTTTCTCAAGAGATGCAGCTTATTTGCATTTCAATATTAATTTTAAATATCACCTGTTGTGTTTCTTTTTTTTTTTTTTTTCCTGGATCTGTTTAGGTATTTGCATATGCTTTGCCACAATGCAGCTCCTAGTTTGTATAGTAGCCAAAAGGAAGATAGTTTCAGTGATGTTATATTACTTGGTTTTGGAAATATCCTTTAGCTGCATGCCCTGTATGATCTGTTTCTCCTGTTTGTGTGGGATGCTAAAGTAAAATGCTTTGTTTTGTGTCACTTTGTACATAATTTCCCTAATGATACACATTCCTTTCCTGAATGATACAATTCACATTTGCTGAAACCCCATAACATCCTTGCCTTTGCTACATGCTTCCATTTCTACACTGGAGTGTCTGGTGCCATACTGCTGCATTTTGTTTATGTGTTATTATTTGCTGGTACTACCTTTCTGTTTTACAGTATGTATGTCACTGGTGCTAGTGAATATTTCTCTCTGCTCTTCTGAGAATAGCTTGTTCTGGCTTTCTAATGTTTTTTTTTTCTGATATGAAGTTGTCCTATGTTAGTGATTTCTTTTATATTTCTTTTGAGTGTCATCCTCTTGTGATCTTTATTATCACCATGTCACATTTATCAGTGAAATAGCTGCCTTGTATTAATAGCTATAACTGGGTTACCCACTCAACTAGCTGCCTCTGTGGGTTCCTGATTTCTCTCATAGAAAACACTTCTTCATATTAAGGGTCTTTTTCTTGACAAAACAATAAGACTCAAATGGCATAAACAACCTAATCTGATTTTTCCCCTCTCTGTTTCAGTGAGTTTGCCACTTGAGACCCTTGCTCTGCTGATATCTCTGTCTTTTTGCCCAGTGCCATTTGGAAATGAACAGCTTCCTGGATTGCAGACCACTTAGCTTTGCACTTTCAGATCCTGCACAGATTAACACCATTAACTTCTTCCACTTAGTTCAGCTCTCTTCAGTGTCTTCTGTTTTCTAAAGTCCTCACAGAACACATTTCTGGCATTAGTCTGCATAACAGCTGTGGTCAGTGAAGTTTTGTTTGTTTTGTTTTTTTTTCTATTGATACTGTGCCATCTTAGTGAGACTACTTATGGCAATGCAGAACTGTAGAGGGATATGCTGAAAGGACCGTGAATAAACAAGCTGAATACATATTCTTGTACCATAGCTCATGCCTGTCATGTTACCTCAGAGCTTAAACTCTTACTGGAGCCCAAAGTCCCAGCTTATCTCTAATGTCCACCTGTTGGGCATCTTTTACACTTGCCTCAGAGAGGGTCAGGCTGGCTTCCCACCTGGGAAAGTAAAACATACAGGGGTCCTAGGTCGTGCTTGAGCTCTTCCACTATAATTAATATGGATGCAAAATGGCTTGGACCACATGTCTCTGAAAACTTAGGCTAAAATGTGACACCTAGACTTGAGCGTGGTTAGTAAAACCAGTCAGAAATATCCTTAAATAAAAAGAGAGCAAAGCAGCATCTCATAGCCAGAATCATACAGAATCTAACTACAGGGGCAGTAATTTCCTAACAAATTCATAACACCAACCAAAATTAAACACAAAGCCTGTGTTACAGCAAAAAACAGAGGCAAAATATATATGCATAGGATGCTTGCAGATTTGTCGTGTCACATGCATCTTTTCTTTCTGCTCCATGACTCTATATCTAATTAAAAATATTTTTCAGTAACAAAAATGAGGAGATTAATAATTTGTGTGAAATAGCAATAAATGATTGGTAAAACATGAGATCTAAAAAATGTTGTCAGGATACTACTCAGCTACTCGGGCAAAAGTAGTTGTTGGAGTATGGGAGGGGAAAGAGTAATTAAAAAAGGTGGTTTTTTTGTGACATTAGTAACTTCTGGTTTAATTGTGAGTTAAAACTGCCATGACCAACCTCTATTAAACAGGGAAGATTAAAGGTTTGAAAGAGATTAACTTGTCCATGAAAAATGAGTTTGTCTGTCAGACCTCTGTCCTAGGGGAAGTACATCTGTTAATTTAACCCCACATAGTTCAGCATAATGCAGTGCTGAGGCTGATGTACCTTGGCAGCATCCCTGTTTCTGGAGAAGGAGCTTTGGACTGGATTTGAGATAGATGAAGTGGCTTGGAAAGATGCTACGGTGCCAGGAATTTTCTTCCTCTGTGTGAAGAAAAGACAAATATTGCTCGCAGCTGCTATTTTTCATCTCTAATAAAGCTCTGGCTAGTAATGATTGCTCTTTGTATTTTCCAGAGCCAGAAAGCAAGCTTATGCTCTTTTCACAGGCTCTTGGATTTCCTCACCATTTTTTTTCAGCTTCGAACGGAAAATGAAACACCATAAATGTCATGTTGTAATTGAATGATAGCAACGTGCAAGGAAGAAATGACAGAAGAGCACAAAGACAAATGAAATGCTTTTTTTTTCCAATAGCTGCAATGAGTAATATTAGACAGAAATGATAAAAGATGACTTGTCTAAAAGAAAAACTGAATTTCAATGAATGTTGCTGCCATTACACATTTGTAGGATTGGACTTTTTTTTTTTTTTAATTTCTTTCTGTTTATTTCTATTTCTTTCTACTTCTTTCTATTTCCTGTGCTATTTCTCTAAAGATGAAAGGAGGAAACCCAGACTATGAGAGGCATTGATCTCAGTGACTGAGTTCAGCTCCTGGTCCAAGAGCACCAGCTACTTCAAATGTTCACATCCTCAAAGAGAGTGGGTGTGACCCAAGAATAGGTCTCAAATGGAGCTAAAATTGTGAGAAAATCTTCCCGATGGGAACCCAAACTGGGCAAGTGGCTTACTTTCTCACAGAAGAGAGAGAGAGAAATCTCGTGGAAACTGGAGTTAAAGGATCTTTCTGAAGGAGATCGGTCTGATCATGGATTTATGAATTGAAGGTAGATGAACAGGTTGCATTGGATAATCCTTTAAAATTTACAGGTCAGAGGAGTCCTTCCTCAGGAAGTTTGGACCTTGATGGAAGAAAAGGGCAGCAGGTGGCAGAAGGGGGGGTGTGTGTGTGTGTGATTTGTGGATCAACCTATACTTAGGCGTTTCCAAAGAAGTTCTTTCACCGGTATGTTGAGTGAGACTTTTCGATATCTATCAGCCTGGCCATGGCAGTGACAGTAGGTCAAGTCATGCTGCATACCTAACCATCTAAGTGACAGTGCCTGTGCATGCACAGAGAAGCTCTGTCATGGATACACCGTGGAAGTGATGTATCTGGAAAGTGTCAGCCCTGCTTTGCACATAGAAAGCAGTGGATTTGTGCCTGTGCAGTAAGAATGGCACATTCTGAGAGCTCATCTACTGCATATATGCACAATGCCTGTACAGAACATGCATTGCAGAGTCTGCTCCTATAAGGCCCAGACAAAAATACAGTTTGTGGCAGAAGACTGGTATTACCTTTTGCTTTGAAAACACTTAACTGGTTGTCCTGGCCTGAGTGAGAACAGAACTAATTCTGTTCAGTGGTTTTAGTTTTCAGCTCAGTTCTTCTAACTAACTGCACTTTTGAAGTTAGGGGAATGTTTTCTCAGGCAGTGTCTGCTTCTAGCTGTGATAACTCCCCTGTTTAGAGTTACTGCCAAGGACTGGTGTGCAGACCAAGATCACTGCTGCATCTTGTGTGCCATGTTAGGGGGTGCAGAAAGAAAAAGGCTGCACCTGCAGGGAGGAGCGAACAGGACAGGTGACCTTAGGGGTTGGTCTCTTTTCCCAAGTAACAAGTGATAGAACAAGAGGAAATGGCTTCAGTTAGGAAAAAAATTATTGACTGAAAGGGTTGTTGAGCACTCTGAACAGGCTGCCAAAGGAAGTGGTGGAGTCACTATCCCTGAAGGTATTTAAAAGACATAGAGGTAGTGCTTAGGGAGGTGGTTTAGTGGTGGGCTTGGCAGTGTTAGGTTAATGGTTGGACTTGATGATATTAAAGGTATTTTCCAACCTAAAAGATTCTATGATTCAAGAATTAAAAATGTGCTTGGAAAAAAGCATGTTGTTTTTTTTCCTGATTATGTCCTCAGAACTCAGCATCTCTTTTGTTAGAGAATGAAGTTGAGGTTTAAAAAAAAAATAAAATAAAAAAATTTGGTGCCATCAAGTGGAAATACTCTGTATTGCTGTGAAGAGCTGGCACTGTGTCAGTGCATGGATTTCATTAGATATTCCAACATTTTGAACTGTTTGCAGTGAAAATGTTTTCCCCATAGTTCACATTACATCCTGGACTAAAACTAGCAAGAGATCCCACTTGCTCACATGTCTTAGGAAGTAACATTTTCCCTTCTTGCACATGGCAAAAATCTCTTGGTTTTTGACAGATCACATTTATGGCAGCCATTAAAGACTAGTTCTCTCTGGTTTTGTGATTTCCCTGCTGTTGAGGTGGCTCTTGGCAGGAATTTTGCCTGTTGCCAGATCCTTATTCCACAGCACAGCGACTTCTCAGAGGGAGAAGTTCCACATAGCCCACCAGCAGTGGATGCTGTGTGCTAATGCTATTTCATCCAAGGCACAGTGTTTAAAAGTCACATTCCTTTGCATTTCTAAATTTCTCATGGTAAACACTTTTTTTTTTAAGATCACCTCACAGGAAAGAAACTCATTCTGTCAAGTCCCCTTGCAATGGTCTAAGAAGCCACTTAGCGTTTCACCTCTGTTCTGAAAGAACCCAACTTTCATACTGGAACTGGCAAAGCGTAACATCATTTGATGATGGGTAACGCTCGACACTGCCTAAGCTGCTTGTCCATCAAATCTCTTGGTTTTATGTTAGGGAAGAATTACATGGGATAAACTCCAGCTCAAGAGAAAGAATAGTCATGGGTTTCAGAGACCTCTGCCACTTAAAGATACATTTTTTTACCCTCTGAAGCCTTCTTTTTCAAAATCAAGACATCTGGATTGACCTAAATAACTCAAGACTCTGTATCATTTTTACTGTTTTGCCATGGCTATCCCAAATGTTTTAAACCCAAACATTTAGATATTTATTATTTTAAAACCTTTTGTTTATAATCTGGAGTAATTTTACTTTGGCATGGTAATAACCGTTCAAAATAAAATAAGTTTCATTTTTGCTGAACTTAGATTCTTCAGTTTGAACTGAATGATCAAAATCTTTGAACTCTATTAAATGAAATATTGGAAAACCCCTTCACTTTGGTCACTTCTAATTATGAATTATCATCACACCAAAATATTTAATTTCTGTTATATTCAGGGAGATCATTCTTGTCATCAGTTCTAACATATAAACATATGTATTTATTAAAAAAGATTATCTCCATGGTTAATATGTCTTGCAAAGTTCTCTCCTGAAGCATTATAATATTCAGTCAGGTTTAGACCAAAATCTATATTATACTCTGCTCAGAGAAATACCTGGGAAGGTATGCCAAGCTAACATGTTGTTACCATGTTTTTATCTCTTCAGGCACTAGTGAAAGGGTCTGACCTGTGAATAAAGTATCCCCAGTGCTTTTGTCACAGTAAGGTTTGACTCGTGGTTGGGTTTTTTTCTCAGCCATCAGAGGATGCAATGGCATCGGTAAGGATGCTGTAAATGTACAGAGATTTACAGCAAGGATGCTGTAAATACATAAAACACTATGCATGAGGCCTGGAAACCAGAGTATTGTTCTAGATCACAGAACACTGAATGTGCTCCTCGTGTGCTCCTGTGCTGCCTACCACCTCCCACTCTGTCTCCTGGCACAGGTCTCGGGGAAGAGGGATGCTTTGGAGCCCCATCCCAGTACTGTACCAGAAAAAAACCCTCCTTAGACAAAGGTTATTCTCAGAGGGGCTGTTCATGCACATTTGAAGGGTTTTAGAAGCCTACTAGATTGCAAAGTGGTTAAAAGGATATAAATATAACTGAGAATTGGGCCCCTTGGATCTCAAGGGAATAGTATGACTGTACTTGAAATACTAATTTATTTAAGCATTTTTGAGTGTTGTATCTGGAAGAGAGACTAACCATAATATGCAGGTGGGTGTTTTAGGAAAAAGAGCAGGTAGCACATGGTCAAATGCTTCAAGGCTCTCATATGAAGTATATTTAACTATATATTTATTATATATCTTTGCTTTCAGTGTCTTACTTCATGAATTATCCAGGGATATTGCTGTGAAGAAAGCATATAGGGTTTTTATGCATACAGAAACTAATATGTAAACTGTAAGACCTCGCACCAGACTAACAGTGTACTCTTATGAAAAGGAAAGAGAAGTGTGTTATTTAATTCTTTGGAAATGTGGTTCAGTTTTTAATGGTTCTATAATCACTTTGAATAACATTAGAATTTGTCTTAGTTTGTTATAGGCCACTAACAAATGAGCTGCATCTTGTATATTAATTTTGATTGTTTATTGGAATCTCTTTTAGTAAAAAAAACATTTGCTTTTAAGTCAGCTAATATATGCTGCTGTTCTCCATTTTGATCTCCTTAACGGGAAGATCCTTTCTTGTATTTTGCTGAATAGTGTCAGAGCCATTAGTAATTTGAATTCTACATCACTGTTAAGGCAATACCCTGATCACTAAAAATTGCTGAGGTGGCTCAAAGATTTTATAATTGTATTAACAATATTTAATTTGTGAACCCAAAGGCAGCCTTATTTGATTCATTCTAATGTCCTTCTTTTCAATAATAAAATTATAAACATTTTCATTTTCTGTTTAAAGAGAACAAGCCTATTTAAATCATTGCTATTATCTCAAGTTTAGGGCTGGTATTTCTGCTTTTTGTATTCTTTCCATTCAGGAATTGAAATCAAGGTAAGGGTTTAGTGGCAGACTTTTGTTGCTATGGAACTATTCATTATCTTGATATGGGATGCACAGAGCAGTGACACAAAGATTTGATTTCATAAACACAATATGAAGCTTTTAATCCTTTCACTCTTACTGAGCAATTTATGTGGCATGCTAGTTTTCAGAACATTTTTTCTTCTTCAAATGTGTGTACTGGATGCATTTTAAATGCTTTCCTGAAGAAGGTGAACACATAGAGTATGTATATGCATAGATGCATGTGTTTGTATGTGTGCATGTATGTGCATATAAATGTGTTCTAATATACATATGTGGTGGGTCTATATTTTTTTCCTATAGTGTTTTTAAACATACCGGATTTAAAATCTAAATCACATAGAAATCTATGTGAAATCTAAATCACCTGGAAATCACATAGAAAGATAGTGTGCCTTGGTTAATAGTATGGTGTTTTATGAGGTCTTTATGGGGTACAAAAATTATTTAAAGACCAGCACAAAAGAAGCATTTTATCTGCCAGGCACCCGGGCAGATTCCTGGGCAGGTGGATTGGCTGCAATGGAAGAGGTCATAAAATTCACATAACAAAATAGGGGGAGTAAGAAGACAGTAGATTTTTTAGTCTAGGTCCTGCTCATGGACCTCATATTCCCGGTGTGGAGAGCTGTTTTTCATCTGCAGTGTACTCTTCCAGGTGGTGGAGTGAAAGGAATCTCCATAGCTACATGGATGGGAAGGCAGAGCAGGCTTTGTCCTATTTACAAGACTATTCAGGCTCTTACTGTAATGTACCACAGTTTACAGTTATTAATCATGTAAGAATACTCCCTATTTTGGAGAGAACAAGGGAAAAAAAGAGATTTCAGTCCAGGCTTCATCAGCTAACAAGTTCTGGATTGGAAAGTTCACATAGTGAAGAAAGAAGATGAGATTAGTATGATTTTATTAATTTATGTAGGTATCTACCTTGGCTTGAAAATACTGCTCTGATAAATAAAAAGCAGAAAGAAACAAAAGAAGGAAGCAAAACAATGCTAGGGATAGTATCTTGCCAGGGAAAAAATGTTAAAGGCCTTTAGGAAATATTGAAGGAGTTATTAATTGGAAAGCCAAGCCTGCTCCCTAAGCTGTGAGCTTCAGAGGCAGTGTGTGAGTGCATATCTTTGTGCAATCTCAACTGAAACACTTCAGCTGTTGCAGGCTGGGAACACCAGGCCTGAGAGGAAAGAGTTTCAATGAAAGGGAAGTACTGCCCATATCAACACAGACAGCGGGGGTTCTCTCTGGACAGAGAAAGAGGACAGACATAAAATTTCTGAGATCCAGTCTGTATGGACATGTGAAGAAACAGAGGTTAGACTAAAAAAATCTAAACAAGGTTCAAATAATCGTTCTGCTGTATCGAGCAAGGGAATCACATCAGATTGGGACAAAGGCCAAATCTTGTTGGAAAGAAGTATTAAGCAAGGGTCCACTAGCCACTGGTATCAGAGGAGGAAGATATTGAAAGCAACTGTAGCGGTAAGCTGATGAAACTTACTAGGTGGCCCTGTCTCTGAGAGTTTGCCCTGAACTAAACCCCAACCTGGGAAAAAAGGCCACTTGCTTGAGTCAGAAAATCTGCTATTCCAAGTGGCTGAAACTGAAAAAGAAGAAGCTTGATGATTGGAACAAATCAACCCCAGGAAAACCAAGGGGTAAGAGGTAGATGAAAAAGCAGTATGGTCCTAGCTATGTGATGGGTGAAGGATGTAGAGAGAGTCTTCTAGTTAAAGTGGTGACACAAATACCAGGCAGTTGCTTGGGATGACCTTCATGATGTTAATCTGAAAATGTGATTCTTGAACAAAACAAGGGCAGAGAAATACTCAGCTTCCTGAAGATCACCTTCCAGTCCACTATATACATATGAATCAAATCTCCATCCACTAGCTGTTTTTAGAAGCAGAAACACTGACTCTAGAGAAGGCAGTTTCATTGTCTGCCTGTCTGGGTAAGGCTTTGGTTTTATAGATACAACAACAGAAAGAGGGTGAGTGAATTTGCTGATTTCCAGCACTCAACAAAGGGGACTGAGCTACAATACATCTTGTTATGCAAGGCAGTGACACACTGGGTATCTGTGACGCTTCTGTGCGAGCAGCAGTGCTGAGGAATGGTGGGTTTACAATGTTCAGTTTATCAATAGAAAGTGCAGGGCTACAGAACTGCCACTGACAGAACAGATGAGAAACTGACAGACTTGCAGCTGGGCAAAATGTACGCATTTTTCTATGCCTGATCTTACCAAGGTGCAAAGATGGACTTGCAGTCAGGCTTCAAGCAGTAATCTGCTCTTCTGAAGGTTTTTCTGAATTCCTGGCTTCATCTTGTGGATTTAAAGAAGGTCTAACTACCCTCTCTGACTCTGTCTCAGAAGGGATGTAGAAATTAAAATGGCATACATTAATGTATTTCCATCCAGTCATTGAAGCATCATCTTTTCCAAAGATATTCCAGAACTGCTTTACTATGACACCCAGAAAACACGTGTCATTTGAAAGCAGGCTGGTCCTTTGGTATACTGTCACCCTGATTACACAAAGGGAACCTAGTTTGGGATAGCTGGTTGTTATACTTGGGTAAAACATTGGTTACAACCTGTGCTTCAGGGCCTGCTCCAAAATGTACTTCTCAAGGGAAGCCGAGCCCCGGCATACCATGGCAATATTCCTTTGTTTAACACCAGTAATAGTGGCTTAAGCAGACATCTTTCCCTCCTCCCATCCCTGTCCCGCTTTGTTCCTGTGCCTGAACACACCTTCAGTTGTTTGAGTCTGCTGAGTTGCACTGGAGAATTAAAAGTGTTCTCATTAAAAAAATAGTGTGTGGTGTTTTTTTGTTTGTTTGTTTGTTTGTTTTTTTTTGTTTTGTTTGTTTGTTTGTTTTTTATGTAGCCACCTTAGTTCTGTTTTGCTACATGGCTATAGAGATTGCTGTGCCAGTCTAGAATCTGCAACTCTACATGTTACTCTCTACTATTTTGGAGGTTTTGTTGAAATAGTTTTTAAATCTCTGTTTTTAAAAGCCCATAAAGACTCAAGAATACTTGAAAAATACCCCAAATATTAGTCAAGAAGACTGTTCTGACACTAATCTGAACATGAATTGTGGGCAGAACCATCATTTTTGTCTCATTTTTCCCAGCTTTAAAATGTGAATAATGCACATTCTCCTACTGCCAAATTGATAAAGACATTAGTGGTACAAAAATGGAAAATGCTAAATAAATGCAAAAAACCTGCTGGGTTTCGTTGTGATGTTTTTGAAGAAGGTCAGCTCTTTCTGATAGAGACAAACCGCTGCTGAAGGAGCTAAGGCAGGGACAACCATTATTTGCTGAAGGAGCCCCAGAAGCAAGGTTGCACTTTTAATGCAGC
>JANHFX010012970.1:48445-102210 GCA_027560015.1 Chloroceryle amazona | reverse complement strand
ATCTTAGTGATAGCAATAAAAATACATTTTAGAAAGAAATGATTTGAATTCTATAAAATGTTTCACAAATTTGGCTAAATGGAGCCACAGTTTCTCACAATAACTTCAGTCTTGCATTGCACACACTGCTAGATGCATCAACCTGGCTCTCCAAGAAAGCTGAGGGAGTCCTTTGTCTGAGACTGACACAAGCTATAAAATCTTGGGAGATTCATTCAGGTCTCTCAAACACAAATGTAATAAGGTCATTTCATTTCTCTTTCCTTTCTATCATTGCTCTATCCTCTCTATCCTTTCTATTTTTTAATCTGTCTAGACTATTTTAACAACCACAGAATTGTGCTTTACTCAGGGTGTGGGGCATGCTTCTATTTGCAGATTCTTATTTCAGGTTAAGTTTCTAATTTGGGATGTACCAGAACTTGGATGCAAACATCTGCTTGACTTTGTGCTACTACACATTTTTCGATATAAAATATCCAGTTAGAAACTATAACTACCCCAGAATTAAAGACCTACTTTTCTCTTTCAGTTAGAGTTCCTTTAACTGAAAAAAATAGTATACCTTTCACTTGCAGAGATGAACTGTACCTCCCTGGATGAGTCCCTGGAAAAAAATGTATAAATGTCAATTTCTGTGTATTACATATAGACCATAATAGGATATTTTAGGAAACACCGTCCTCTTTCTCTAAGACTAGCCTGCTAAATTATGGTTTTAGTTATCTTCAAAACAGTAGAACCTATGTCTTTAGTCGTGTCCTTGGTTTAAGGAAGAAGGGCAGTTTGAAGATCAGAGAAACAACCCCTAAAAATTAAAGGATGATTGCTACAGCACAGGGTGTGAATGCAAGATGTAATCATCTTTCTTATCTGTATTTGTACTCCTCTATCTTTGTAAAATATGCAGAACTAATTCCTTCTCTTTTACTTGCAGGGGTTTTTATTTTATTTTAATCCTGCAAAGTTTAGGATAAATAGGTTGGGATTATTATACTTCTCTTTTAAAACATATTTCTCTCCGGTCTTAATAATTCTTTTCAATCCCTCCTTCCTACTATACTTCCCAAGCCTTACTGGGAAAAGGTACATGGAAATGAGTTATCCTCTAAATCTTCAGCATGTGAGGAACAAGCTTCTTTTTCCAAAATGCCAATGGTGTTAATAACAGTACTTTCTACTGCTCTAGTTGAGGCTGTCCCTGCTCTCAGCAGGGGGGTTGGACCAGGTGACCTCTGGAGGTCCCTTCCAACCCAGACATTTCTATGTTGCTATATTTCTATATGTATAAATTGACAATGCTGTGTTAGATATTTTCCCATTTTTTGGTGGAACTTCTTGGAGGGATTGTCTTGGTAGCCAGAGACTAAACTGTGCAAAAAAAAAAAAGACTTCTAAATGTGTGTGCTTTGCAAAGCAATTGTTCTTCTAGACTGGGTTATTTCAACTTTCTGCTTTAGATATTTAGACTGCCTGTATTGCTCACACTTCCATGTAGATTAATGTAAACCTTCATACTCATGTCAAGCTGTCCAAATGTTAGTAACACACCTCAGGATGTTAAACATCAATAAACAAAAGGAGAGCAATGTTTTTGACTGTCAGACATCTTCACTGTCCTTAGATTCTACAGTTTACACTTACCCTTGGGTATTTAGCCCCAGCATTTCCCAGGTCTCTGGTATACTGCTGCAGCAAGGAAAGCAAGAATTAGTGCAGATCTACACAATTTGTGCTGTTCTGAAGATGTGTGCACACACAGAACTCCTAATTCATCTTGGAAGGGTAGTAAAGACTTCAATTTCCAAAAGAACTTCAGCGTTTCAGAGTGGGTGGCTTATTCAGACCATTTTCCAAATACTCAGAAGACAGAAAAATGCATCAAATAGCAAGTTGTTATTTTTAGATTACCAATACATAAAAACCAGAGATGGCTGCAATTTTCCACTCTTTCTTAAATGTGTTCCTTTACACTCTTTCTTATTATACCCTTTAGAGGAGTTGACAGACAGAAATAGAAATAGCTCAATAAAAACTACTGGAAACATCTAAGGAAATCACTTCTGAGAAATACTTAGGTGGTGAAATGTCATCCAGATCCTTCTCCTATCCATGACAAACATTTTTGTTGTGAAGGTCCTTTTCCTTTTATAGAAGCTGATAGCATTTTCCTTTATGCAGATATTAAAGAAGGGGTGAAAGGCACATATTGATTGAAGTGAAAGAAACAAGGGACTAGTAGCCGTTTCCTCAAACATCTTTTCTGCTCAAGGGTCCTTGCTTTTTCTACAATGACAAATATAAAAATAGAACAGTAACAAGCATTAAACCAGTGCCTTTCTTTTTTTTTTCCTGCAAATATACTGATAATTCTAAAAGCAAATTCTTACATAAATTGAAGGTGGGCTAGCTTAATAATGTTTGAATTTACAGAGGTGCATACAAAATTCTCTTCAAAATGTTACCTGTACCTATTGATCTGCCATTCTGGTTTCTTGCTTCACAACATAATACATAGATTTCATACTCCATAATAGTCAGGACTTGAATAACTTGCCAGAACATCTGTAATCAACATGTAATCAGTTTTAGGGAAAACATGGCAAGGATGGGTAAAAATAATATAAAAGGCTACTTTAAGAGGTACAGTTTAATGATGATGACAGTCGTGTTATTCAGCTACAGCTTACTCTTAGAATTTAAACTAATTCCAGTGATGTTTTTCTTCAAAGGAATTGATATAACATATATAAGAATTGACAAGCAGTTCCTTCCTTATGTGACAGTTCTCATCACTCACACAAATGAGATCTGGAGGAATTGGCATTCCACTGCTAACAAAGCAGCTATACAGTTTTGCAAAGGGATGTAAGAATACATAATCACATTAGGAGAACAACTAACTAGACTAATGGAAATCAAAGACTGTGTGT
Source organism: Chloroceryle amazona (assembly GCA_027560015.1). Lineage (NCBI taxonomy): Eukaryota > Metazoa > Chordata > Aves > Coraciiformes > Cerylidae > Chloroceryle > Chloroceryle amazona. The sequence continues at coordinate 99,277 of JANHFX010012970.1, read as the reverse complement.
TGTGTGCAGTCTGGTTGGGGAACCAATACTTGCACATTAAAAGCCCAGTGTGGTCCCTGCTGAGTATGTTTTAGTTTCAAAATAATTAATTCTGTCAAATAATTAATATTTGTTGACAAGACCAAGTTGAGTGCATACAGCATCACATGTGTTGTAATTAGTTGGGATGATAAGATAATATGGACTGAAAATAATCAATTTGAGCTGCCAAAGCTGATCACTTAAGCTGAGTGAAAAAACACAAGCAACTTTCTTCTATAGATTTCATATACACTTGTAATCAGCTTTGCCTGCTTCTGTGGTCTTTTAATATTTCTTGGCTCTGTATAGCCAAGTTTTGTCGATGTGAATGATTCTGAACGTTTGAGATCTTCCTGAGCACACTCGTTGGAAGAAACACAATAAAGGTCAATTGGAAGCAAATGATAACACTGGACATACTAGATCACATGAAAGCTAGGTAAAATAGATAAAGAATATTTAGAATATTTAATATTGAAATTCAAGTGTTGTAGAAGAGCTGCTTGTAACTGATCTATACTTACAAGGTGTGGTTTAGACCCAGCTAACAACTAAGGACCCCATGGCTGCTCACTCACTCCTCCCCTGGGTGGGATGGGAAGGAAAATCAAGAGAAAAAGATAAAACCCCATGGCTTGAGATAAGGGGAGTTAACAGAACAACACTAAGGGAGAAGAAGCAACAGTAGTAACAATAATACTAACAAACTAATACATGAAACAAGTGATGGGCAACATCATTGCTCACCACCTTCTCAAACTCTCTGCACTTCCCTGGGCCAGCTCCTCCCTAATACACTGAGCATGGTGTCAGTACGCTATCAAATATTCCATTGCCTGGTTAAGTTCTCTGTCCTGACTGGGAGCCCTCCCAGCTTCTGGTGAAAATTAAGCCTATCCTAGCCAAACCCAGGACGCTCGCTCATCGCGAGCTGTTGAATAACAAAACTTAAAGTGCATCTGTTCCACTCCATTTGGGGGGATAACATAAGAACAACAACAAAACCCCTCTCCTTTCAATTTATACTCTTTCGTGTGCTAGTTAAGTCAATGAAAGCTACATTGTGATTTAAAGCAGTTACTTTAATAATTAATCCTTCTAATAATATAATCCATTAGACCAGAGGTTAGATATTATGACAGCAAGAGCTATAGAAAAATCTTTAGAGGGTAGAAAATTTGAGGGATAAATTATTCATTGTAAATTATTTGCTCTAACAAGTTTTTACTGCACTCCTATCAGATAATTTATGGCTCTGCAGCATGATGTTGGAAATTGAGTATAATCAATAGAATAAATTATTTAAATGTAGGATTCATAGGGAGGTTTCTTTACTCTCAAATGTTCAATGTCCAATCTCCTGTGATATAGAGGAGATAATATGAAGTATATTTATGTTAAACATTGAGAATTCTAATGATTTGCTACTGAGGTTTTTAAAATTTTCTTTGCAGGCCTGTATTTCTTGTCTTAAAAATAAATCACAATCCACTTTGCGTTTTGAAAATCTAGTGGAAATGTTTGCCTTTTTTCTCTCTTCTTTTTTTTTTTCCTATCCCATATGTGGAAAGAAAGAGAAAGAGCAATGCACTGCATGCTTAGTGCTATTAGAATCATTCTTTAGTAGTCTTTAAAAATGCTGTGCAACTGAAAGATCTCGTGCTGTTCCTTCTGAAGCACATGAAGAGGCAAAAATTTAGTTTAACTGTCTAACTATGTCATGGGTATCCTTATGAGACCTGACTTTAAATAATGGCTTTAAATTTCAAAGCATTAAAACAATTCATTGATTAAGATTTCAGAGGATGTTGCACTTTTTGAGACCGTAGACTCCCTTGAGAGCAGAGAAAACTGGTGAAGTCTATCAGGAGGGTTAGAAATATAAAAATGATAGTAGGAGACTGTTTTACTTGCCAAGGATCATTTAATCCTCACAGTGATACAAAGCTGAAGAGAAAGCAAAAATACAGAGGAAGCAACACTGCCAAATGAGAACAAGCAATCCTAGAGAACATGAGATTAGCTTGAAATGTCATGTGACAGCAAATAGAGCTCAGATTGTTTCTAGGCAATCCACGGTATCATCAAATCACAAAGTGAAAAGGAAGCCAGCAGTCCTGCACCTTTGGCTGTCACCATACCTAAACCAGAAGGCAGAAAGCAGATTTAGGCCACAGAAACTGTAGAAAGTCAGAAATGTATTAAAGAATATTAAGAAGCTAGCAGGAATGACTGATGAGGGAAGATGAAAATAGCTTGCTGTATAAATGATAAATGATGACTTGGAGGAGATGAGATAGTTGGCTACAGAGAGATCTGGTCAAAATATGGGAAGTAAAGGGAAAAGTCACCAACTTTTGTTTGCTTTTTCTTAATAAATAAATAAAAATAAATCCTCTTCAGTTCTGTTTCCAAGAGCCCGACTGACAGCACATGAAAGCAGCACATCCTAAGATGAAAAGTTTCCGTTATTAGTTTCCTGAACAGACACATCCAGCGCATAGATCACAACCAAGACACATTGAAGTATGACAGTTAACCCTTTATGTGTCTGCCTTGCATTAGTGTCAGAATATCCTGATTGTACTCGCTCAGCTGGAGACATTTTAAAAGGTGAGGCATTACCTGAGGGAAAATACCAAAGGTCCTGTTCTGGAATTTGCTATGTGACCTCAACGTCCAGGTCCCTTGGGTATTCCCTGGAAGGTCATATCTCTGTATGAGATTAGACAGCTAGTGCAGGAAAATAAGAAGCTGTCCACCTGTCCAGACCTCAGACCTTCTTCTCTTTCCTGTCCCCCCTTGGAGGCGGTGCTGCTCCTGAGACAGAGTGCACATCTCCTCCTTACACTTTCAAATATTTAAACAACTAACTCAAAAGAATGTATTTGTAGAACTAGTTTATTCTATTTGTGTATATGCTATTATTAATATCTAGGGGTTTGTTGTTTTTTTTTTTTAAAGAAAAGTAGATATATTTTATTCATCCTCCTCAAAGAGAGATTTGTCTCTTTGAAAAGACTGACAACAGGAGATGAAGTGCAATCTCCTCTATCATTTTATTTTTTAGTCCTTCACTTTCTCCAGGATGTGGCATAGCAAGTATTGATGCATTTTGTCTTTTATATGGCTTCAGGAATGCCAGCTTGAAGGGAGCATTATCTGTGTTATAGACATGATGTCTCAACCCCTTCTTAAAAAATAATTGAAATGAAAACTTAAAGCAAACCCATAAAAAAATAGAATAAAAATAAGAGAGAAAGTCTTGGGGGAGAGAGGGGAAGCAGATTCTTGGACTTTAATGAGGTCAGGAGAAGCCTGGGATATTTTGATGTGGATTTAAGTAACTGTCTTATGAATAACTTTTTTCTTTATTTGTGTGACCTAGATATAGTAATTCATTAAAAATTAATTTAAAATATAAAGAAGAAAGGATTTTCCAAGACAGTTTTTAATGACTTCTTATTAATGGAATGAACATGAATATTGAACTTTCTCCATAAAATGCTAGTATCAATCCAAGGTAAATCTGTGCTGTGGGACACATCACCCACGCTTCCTATCTTTAAACAGCTTTAATTTGCCTGCAACACTACAAATGTTGTCACTGCTGCTAAAAAGTAATTCAACATGAGAGAATATATAGTATGGCCCTATTTTTTTTTTATCAGTAAGCGTTTTAATATTTATTGATTATTAAACTCTAAAGTCACTAAGTCACAGAAAAGCTCAATTTTAAAGCAGGGATTGAATCTTGATATTTACAAAAGTTCAACTATTACCTGAGGTTGGATAACAGAAGGGCAGATATAAATTGCTTGGAAATGGGGACGAGAGCACCATGTATTTTGGGTCAGAGACTGACCATGTGTTATAGAACTTCATTTTGCCCATTTAAGGACCAATACCATGATATCTGATATTTGCCAGAATGTCCACGTTCAGCTTGACCCCCAAACATCTTAGTATTTTTTTATAGGCTATACTTTTTACTGTAAATTTCATTGTGGAGCAAGACATCTATGTCCAACCATATGTTTTTTAAGGTCTTCATCTTCCTTGGAAGGATCTGTAATTAGCAAATATGTACTGCATCTTACTGTGAAAACTTTATTATTATAAATAGTAAAAATCATGATTTGGAATTTAATGGTGCTTAGAATAATCTCACAATGATGGGAATTCTCATGTTTAAAAATCTTTCTCCACAGAATTCACTTTCTGCTATCACACAGATCTAATACATCAAGTTCCTAGATTCATAGAATGGTTTGGATTGGAAGGGATCTTAAAGATCATCTAGTTCCACTCGCCCTGCCACAGGCAGGGACACCTCCCACTGGACCAGGTTGCTCAAAGCCCCATCCAGCCTGTGTTTGGGTACATCCAGTGATGGAGCATCCACTTCTTTGGTCAACCTCTGCCAGTGTCTCACCACTCTCAGAGTGAAGAACTTCTGAATTTCTAATCTAAGTAGCGTAAGAAACAGAGGTCCTATAAGACTGTTGTGGTCCCTTCTTGCCCCTAGTCCGCAAAGAAATGCCCGGCAGTTACTGGCATGTAGAATTTGATCACTTGCTTCCTTTCCCTTTGCTTCGAGTCCTGTGCTCTTCCCTGCACTGGGACACAGCACAACTGTAAAAGCCATTATTGTCCTCTCTATTCTGGGATTAGACACAGCTCCTGAGGAGGAACGTCTGTGAAGTGGGAGGTGTGGGTTCAGATGTTCATTTTATGGACTGAAGAGGATTTTTATAGCCACAAAGCAATGCTTTGTCATGCTGATTTCTTAACTGAACTTTGTCACAAAATGCTGGAAAGGTGAAGGAAGCCAGGGCTCAAACTCTGCCCTTCCTCTTCAGCACTTGAAGTTGAGTGGATTAGACTTGTCCTGTGTGTGTGCTGGACAATAGGAATCTCATTTGAGTCATTTGTATTTTCATTCCTGTTTAACATGTTAGAAACTTGACTGTTTAATTAGAGGTTTGCAAACACCACTCTTCAAATAGGAATTCTACATAGTTATGGAAATGTTTAACTTTTGTGTTCAAGTATACCAAGACTTAAACTAGTTAGTTCTGGGTAGAATAAATCAGCTAGAGCATAAAACAGTGCTGTAAATAATGAAGTGTATTGAATAAACAAATATGATTAAGTGTATCGAAAGCTAGATGTTATTTGTAAACCATTACTTAAAATATGTTTGGCATATAGAGGTTATTTATTGCCATAAAGAGTTACACAGTAATAGGAAATTACTCAGATATCTTATTAAAGGCTGCAAGGAAATGAGATGATTTCAGATAAGCTCCTCTCACTATTTCATTTATTTCTGAGGTTGTATGAGTTACAATGTTTGTGATTTACTGATAGCTCAGTGAAGACATGTGTAATTCAGTATTCACAGATGCATATTGTAAGTGAGGTGTAAAGCTTACCATAAGTTCTTTCTCATTGTAATGAAGATCGCCCGTATCTTTGATTTTTGTGGAATATTCACAATAGTATTGTACATCAACCAGCAAGGCAATCAAGTCTCAATTATTCACATGTTAATATTATTCTCACCCTTTGAATTCCTGCAGCACATTTTCCTGACTGCTGATTTGAATATGTGAGAACCCACCAGACAACTACTTTTCTTTGTGTTATAAAAATATTGTAAATTTGCATTGCAAAGAACAACTACAAGAGTGAAACATTCAATGTCCTATTCAATGCCTATTTAAATTAGGGCATAGCAAAACTGGGCAAAAATAAAATGGGGGGTTTTATGAAAGAGAAGAGGAATAGTTCACTAAATCCCATGTTAAATGGCTAAACAATAGAAGAAATGCAGAGTGTAGTACCCTGGTGTTTTGAAAACAGTTGTGATGGTAATAATTGAAGAGTTTTGTTGTATATAATTTTCATGCAAGTCGTGTCTGGCAGCAGATTTTCTGCAGATTTTGTCCCCTTGTCAATGTTATTATTAGTGTGCGGGTTGTGCCCAAACATACTAGCTGAGGTGACATCATTGTGTTAGAAGCTGTATAAAAATACTTTGAGAGACAGCTCTTGGTCAAAAAAATGCAAGTCTGAAATCTAAAAAGTGGAAGCAGAGGTACAAAAAAATGTCTCTTACTGAGAACTGTACAGCAGGCTAGTGGAAGAGACAGGTCTACCAGCCCAGTCCACTGCTTTCTAGACCAGTGGTCTTACTTGTGAGACACAACCTCTGAGTTTAGTAAAATTGATTCAGCTACACAGCTGATAAACATACACAGACAACATTAACAAGATGCTAAGGCTGATAGGATCTGTACCACAGATACAGCTTTTTTTGTGGGATACTTTGACTCTTCTGTAAATTCAGGTATATCCGAGATGGGTTTAAACTTGCTGGTTCTCAGATAATATCAGCAGTCTATGCCAGCATGGAGCTCAACGTTTATTATATTTATGTTTTGTAGGTGTTTTGTCTTCACACTGTTAGGGTACCAAGTGTACCTTATGGCTGTTCACAACATTTAGGTTACCTGTATACAGACGTGATTTCAAAAGGCATGATCTTCACAGCAGTCTAGAAATATTGAGTCTGTCATATGATAGAGCTCAGGAGCTTTTGGTCAAGGCTGTTTTCCTCATTTGCTGTGATGAGATCTGTTAATGTACTTATCCACTGTCTTGTGCTTCCAGGATGCATTAAAATTATAAACTTTAAAAGAGTGAGTTTAGATGAACACAAGAAGCAGTGTTTGGCTTCTTTCTTTTGCCACATCTTTCCCAGGAATAATGTGGATATTTCCAGCTGAGATACACCAGGATGCATTTAGACTCGTGACCTCAGAGGAAAGAGTAAAGCATCAAGAAAATCTCTGTTCCTATAATTAAGGAAGTTTTTCTTTTTAATACTTTCTAATTCTAGGAACATAAGCTACTTCTATTTCCCCTGCCTTTTCTATTTTCTTTTTTGTACTGCATTAATAGAGGAAATTGCTCTGATACAAACATCTTGATTGCAGTAAAGAATTGTGTGTTACCTGCCCTGCACTCCTCACAATGATATTTAACTGGCGAGAAATGTTCTCTGCTGACGCTCACCAAACCAGAGCTGTCTTTCATTTCTAGTTTGTTCTCTACATGGCCTTGAGTGTTCATTTCTTTGACATAACATAATGATTCATTCCCTTGCTTTGCAGTTGCTAGATGGCTAGGTGCTTAAAAAGTCAATACCGAACTTCTAAGGAGAAATCCACATATGATTACTGTAAAGCTTCCCTATCACAGCATTGTATTAAGAGATGTATTGTTCTTTATTTAAGGGTTAAAGCCAAGTGATCCAATCATGACCGGCAAAACACAGACCAGCAACGTCACCAATAAGAACGACCCAAAGTCCATCAACTCTCGAGTCTTCATTGGCAATCTGAACACAGCCATTGTCAAAAAAGGTGACATCGAAGCAATCTTCGCAAAGTATGGGAAAATCGTTGGCTGCTCAGTGCACAAAGGCTACGCGTTTGTACAGTACATGAGTGAGAGGCACGCGAGGGCTGCAGTGGCGGGGGAGAATGCCAGGATCATCGCAGGGCAGCCACTAGGTAAGAGCTTCTTCATATCATTGCAATATTGTTGTCTCTTCCCTTGCTACTTGAAATATCATCGTCTGCTGCTGCCTTGGGGACTAGCAAGTTTCATTTGCTATTCCTTCATCTAAGGATATATCCAGAATGTTGGATCTGGCAGGATTTTCAAAGTATTAGATGTTACCTCGATGTTACAAAATGTTAAGCACTATAAACTAGAGATTTATTAAATGCATTACTTCTGACTGCTTTGTATTTCTCTGTGTAATCCCATTGTACTGAACACGATTACTCACGTGAGGAAAATGTTAAGGATTTTCTCTTAGTCTCTAGTTAGTAAATTTAATGCAATACAACAAGACTTACCAAACAGATGTGGTTATCATGCATTTAATAAATCTAAAATAATATCCAGCCAAGTGGTGGGTCAGGTTTTATACTGAAGCAAAAGAATGAATTTTGTTGGTCCTTGAAGTTGTACCAAATCAGAATGTAGTGCTGTTACACATTTTGAGAAGTTGATTACTAAAAACATCGGTTGAAGTTATTCCCACATAATTTTGTGGACACTGTTCATCTGAAGTCCAAACTGAAAAAAAAGTGCAGCTTTGTTTTTTTCTAGTGCTGTGTCATGAACAGAGGTAAGATCTGGTTATTTCTTACTGTGTTACTTCTGAAAGCTATTTGCAATGAGACATGGGGGCTGTCAATGATAAAATCACCCGGAGTACAGTACTACCCCCATCTCTCATATATAATAATGATGGACAGTACAGCAAGATACTTGGTAGGAGTCAAAGAGCTTGCACTAGATCTTTGAACTGTATCGCTCAGATCCAAACCCATGTCCGTAATGGCTGTGTCAGGAAAAGGTGAAGTGTGGCTAATGCTTTGGCTGTAACAAGTCATAAAGAATAGAAATGGCTTATTCATTTTCAATTTCTCATGCTGTGGAAATCTGGTTTTCTATTTATTTGGAGAAAGAGGCATTTGTGTTAGCTGGCTTGTTGTTTTGTCACAGTTGCTCAACAGTAATTTTAAGTTTTATAACCCCCATATTTTTGGGTTCAAAAGAAAAACAGATTAAAGTAATCCAATTACATTTTAGGGGAGATTACTTTACAACTTTCCCTAAAAAGTTATATATATGAATGAAATAAAAGAACTCAAGTGATAAAAGCAAGGCAGCAAAGTCGGTCTGTGGGATGGCTTTATTAGATGTTTCCTGGAGCAGTGGTCTCCGAGCAATAGGCCATGTAATGCCATCAGTGCATTATTTACAGCTCCTTGCACTCTGGGCTGACCAGATTTTTTAAACTGTCTTTTCCTAAGGCAATAGGTCTGTTAGTACTATGACTACTGTTGCTAGTCTCTTTTAGTATTTCTCATGGTATCCATAATATGCCAATTGCTTTGTACGTGGAGATGCTCTTTTCCTACTCAGGGTAGTTTTGTGCTTTGCATAGAAGGTAAGTGAAGTTGTTGTAAAAGAAATGAAGGGACCAATAATTATCCGAATTGTTAAATCTTTTGATAATAACGGAAAGGTTTTCAATACCAAGTTTCAACTAATAATCTTGAAATATTTGATTATTCTGCAGAGTCTTGCAATGGCATATTTCATGCCTCGGTTCCTAACTGAGGAAGGAATATAAAGTATTAGCAAGGTGAAATTTTCTTTCTGCTGCTGCAAACCTCATTTGCTGTATCTGTTTATGAAATATCTTGTCATCAGTACTGACTGACAAAAAAAAAAGAGTTTGAAAAAGTGGCACTTCTTGTTAGACAAATGATTTCTCTGAATTGTTTTTATTAGCAGTGGACATTAACAGTCACCTCAAAATAATGAAGAGCTGGTAGGTAAACTTTGCTTGGCATTATGACCCAGAAGAATAACTAATATGATACCTGCCCATTCAAATGGAAGGGAGTAACAGCTAGACTCCTTTCTCTAAAACTCTCTGTCCCAAGAGTCTTGCATTCTGAACTAAACAGAACACATGATTTTATATCAACAATCAAGGCATGGAAAGGAGACAACAAAATCCTTTTACAGATGCAGAAATAAACTTGATTAGCGCAGCTGAATTTCAGTTTAGATGAAATTAGAATGCATTAGTAATATAATGAGGGCTGGATGTGAGTCAGTTGTGGAAAGCTGTTTGAACAAAGGAATATTTGAAAAAGATTATCCCATAGTATATGCTTGATACTACTATCCACTCTAGTACTCAGAACCTCACAAAAGAAGGAATAATTTAATTTATATTTCATTAGTAATCTACAATAGTTCTTTCATGGTTTTGGCAAACTGACATTTATGTTACCTCCTCTCTTCTATGGAGTCCTGGATTCAAAACAGTGATAACCTCTACACCAGCTGTATTCCTGAGTCAGAAACTGTTCACATCTGTGCAAGTGAAATAAAAAATTGAACCTGTAAATTCCTATGGCCATATACAGTGCTGCACAAATTGGTAGTGCCTTTGGTCTTGCCAGCTTCCTGTGGGTCATTGTAATTGGTCTGTTGGTCTTCCTGAACACCTCTCAAGCTACTACTGATGTGTTTGGTGGCCAGTGATGTGGGGTGTGATGGATCCATGGCTATGCCATGGTTATTGTAACTTCAGGGAAGTGGATTTCATGAGCTGTGTGATTATTTCCAAGTTTTCTGTTCCATGAAGTGCAACATCCCTTGAGAAGCTGTGGGGAAGAGATCATAAAGAAACACAAAAACTGCATGCTCAAGAAATTTCTTGACATTATTGTGAAGTTCAGTGCATTTTTTGGAAGTGCTATTATATCTTCATGGGAACAGCATGTTTTCCTGACCACTAGGCCAAGACAGGTCAGTATTGGGCACAGGAGTCTGATTCACCATGGTTACGCTGTGAATTGCTTCAGGCTGGAACAAAACAGATGTTCAAGTTGGTCTAGGACAAAACTGAAGGTTATGTTCCCTGTTATGGAACCCCCATAATCCCCTCTGCTGTATCACCTCAAAAGTTTTCCATCCTTTTAAACGCATCTGTGAGTTAGGGAACATTTGCCCATATTCACCTTCTTGTGACATAGAGCAAAGGGACAGGGTGAGTAAGAATTATTCAGAGGAAATACCAGGTTTCTCCGTGAGCTATAGCATGGGTGGTTTCACCCCCTGTGGTTAGAGGAGGACTAGTGACCTGTTTGCTCCAAAGCAAATGGTCCGAGTCCCTCATTGCAGTTGTGGGCTGAGGAGCAGGATGCAGCAAGAATGAAACTTTGGGGTACACGATGGAGAATATTGTTCCTCACCTGATGGTTTTTTCCTGTCTTTGTAGTTCTTCACAAGGCTCACAGCAATGGTGTTTAGCTTTTATTGTCCATTCCAGCACATATGAATTCTGTGAAGCCAAATAACATGGAAAAGGCATTTAATGTTCCGTAACTATATTATATATTCCTCTTTACCGTAGGCATTTGGCAAATACATGGAACAGCTTCAGTCTAAAATTCTGATATAGCTATCATAGCAGCTTTTACATTGTAACATCCCTTTGATTTGCTTCTATTACAGTTCATAGCCTTATATTTTACACTTATATAACCTAATTTTTTTCCTCTTTCACACACGCTTTTAAACCAGCATAATTCTTGTAACCTCAGAATATGTTTTGTGACCTGAGTGTGACCACAGGCACCCTGAGAAAGCAGGGCTGCAAGGCTAGCACTTTTGGTCTCTTCGGTTGCTTTCGGTAAGACAGCAATGTAATTTCATTCTCAGATGCTGAGAAAAAGGAAAAAAATCACAATACCGAGAGTATGAAAGCCACTGTAGTTCTTTAGTTGATGCCCTTTTTAACTAATAAATTAGTTCTGCTGTAGCTTCAATCCTGTTTTGTTGCTGTAAGTATTATTCACGTACATCTGCCTTCAGGTCTAAATTAGATGCTGTCTCTGAGTACCAAGTGAGCGCATATTGACACGTAGCCTAAGGTAAGATGGTGGTTGCAGATAATTATTTTGGGTGACATACTCTATTGCACATCCTTTTGAGAAGCACAGAAGCCCTGCAGGGGCTTTCTAAATGATGACTAGCCAGTAGAAAACATCCAAGGAGAAAAGCAGGTAATAAAGAGAGCCTTTAGAGAGACTCAACATATACCTTTGTTCTAAATTGAATTGATGTGACAATAGGGCTGCTTTTCCTTTTGCTTCCCTTGCCTGTACTCAAAACAGATCTCTCTTTATGTTGTGTTTGTAATGTCTGGCAATACCGAGAGACTTAACTCCATATTTGCACAACTAGCACTATGAATTTCACACCTCTGTCTGAAATCCAGACAGCATTAATTATGCTATGGATGTTTGTATTTAAAAAAAAAGAAAAAACACATGGCTTTGTGAACTTGGTTGTGAAAAGTGCACTTTAGCTTGAAAAATAACCCATTTACCTCAATTTTCTTGGTGACTAAGCTTTCTTTAAAGCAATGGTAAACTCAAAATGAAAATTGAAACCTGAATTTGTGCTTGTTCAGGTTTCACTTTCCTGCCAGTCTTCAGTCAGTGGCGTGCAAGTACACCAACCATTCATTTGTACGCACATAACTCATGACTTATTGAAGCAAACTTCCTACTCCGACCCAGCTACTCCATAATGGAAGGATGTACCTGTGCTGGCTAACCTGAAACCAGTGCTCTGTTCTTTTGGTGAAGGAGCAATGGGAAAGGTTTCTTATTTTACTTCTGGCAAGACTGTAAACACTTTAGTTTTAATGTAGGTCAGAATATTCTAGGTAAGGACAATAGCGTCTTAAAGAAACCCCAGAGGTTTTACTGATACAATGAAAAAGTGAGAATGTCGTGGTGTTTTAATGTATCTTTTAATGAGACATTTAAAATAGCAAACGTTACATACATGTAATGATTATACATTCAAAATATATTTCAAGTCTTATGCTTTTAAGGCATTGCATATTGCATCTTCACATTACTGAACCAGAAAGGACAGTACATTACATATAAAGGTCTTCAGCCTGTTGTTTTTCAAATGCACATTCTAATGTTTTGTACTTACCAGCATTTCATCGTGAGTAAATGATCTGAGAACTGTAACTCAGTAGTATGCAAATGAGACTTAGCAAGGTATTTAAGTACTAATCAACTGGAATGACTATACCTTGCATGGTTTTCAATGCTTAAAAGTTGTACTCAAAGAATATTTTATTCTTCTGCTATAACAATTCACTTTTCTCTGAGTCGTGTTTAAGCAGTACATAAAACCTCCCCTGTGAAGTGCTGTATAAGGAATTATCATTATCATGTAAGTTTAAACAAAAACCAAAAAGTTTCAATAACCAGATACTTGAAGCAGTAGGAAATATTTATTGGTAAAACTATTCACAAATCTGTAATACCTGTAAGATGTCACAGATGTTGGCTTACTGTGGGGATAACTTACATTTGCCGAATACTTCCCCAAATGGACTCAACTGCTATTGTAAAATAGCTGTCAATATCAGGGCCAGGTCTTGAGAAAGTTTATTTGATCTAATATGTTTCATGTTGAAGAAAACATAGTAAGGAAGACTAAATGTAAGTAAATAAATAAAAATAATTGGTCTTCTTACTAAAGCAAACAAACCCCACAAGAACTCTGTGTATGTTACCAGGATGAAAGTAATGGCTTGAAAGTCTCAGGAACCTAGAGTGAAATGAAGAATATCAACTTAGACATGTACTGTCTTTAATAAAGTCTTTCCCACTAAATCATGTCTTAGTCACTGTCCTCATCATCCAGCCCTCAGGCATGAACAGAATATTACAGAACTGCTGAAAAATTATTAATTAACCTTCCACACCTTAGTTTGGAGGTTGTTAAATTTTACCCAATGGAACTGTCTCTAATCCTATTTCAACTGATCCTGTATTTGGGTGCCAGTGTAATCCTGTTTCAGCCTACTCCTGCATGTAAGAGCAAGGACACTGTCTGGATGTGTCTCACAGGTCTCCACCTTCTTGATTCCTACCCATGCCCTTGTGGTCTGGGTGCAGCCTATGTAACACTAGACACTTACGTGAAGTCTCACTGTAGGGGAACTGGGGTACAACCACTGATCATTGCTCAGAGGGGTCTTTGATGTTGAATAACGTCCCTATGTCCATTCCCATTTTAGATTTTGCTGTCTCCCTATACTTTTATACCATCTACTGTTGCATCAGTAAGGTTCTCTGCTGCAGCAGTATAACCCAGCTGTCTTTTCTTATAGTCCTGACTCTGAAAAGATGTTTAGCTCTTGCTGTCACTCCATGGTGCTGTCTGTCATGCATTTTTTTGATCATTATTTTCTCATCCACTAATCACATTGATGTGAACCATTTTAGGTACTATCTGTGCATATAAAGCAACTAGTGTGAAGGAAGGAATAACTATTTTTACAATCATTACTCTCTCAGAAGTTCAGGGCAGGACACCAGTGCTCAACTGATGCATGCCTATTCCAGAAGAGCAAGATGAATATTTCATCACATAACAAAAATCCGTATTTTAATGGAATGCTCCATTTCATTAGGTTGAGAATATCTAGAATAAAAATGAGTCTGTTTTACTCCCCGTATCTTACAAAATGTTCTGTTTCTCTCTTAGTGGGGCTACAGTCACTAGCATATTATGAAAACTGAAGCTACAATTTAGATCTGAATTTCTATCAGAACTAAATTTTTATCTTCAGAAAAGTACCAAGTGCATATTAAGAAAATAATTTAGCTATGAGGTGAATTCATGAAAGCAAAGCTTCCTTTTTTGACTGCTTGTGATCTCCTGTGAAATTCTTATATTCCTAAACTGTGATAAACTAAAATTAGCAAAGTTGTGCCTGGCACAGGGCTTCTTACTCTGAACAGTTTGAAGTCAGCTCATGCAAATGTTTCCTCCATCATAATGCCAAGACTGTTTGCCGTCAGCAGCTGTGATTGTAAGAAAAACTTTCCTCTGAGGCTGTATAAAGTTGCATATTAGCATTCACTTAGTCTTCTGTATAGCCTGCTCATCTTTAATATCACGGACAAGAGGTTATTATACAATCTTTCTGCATCCACTTGACATATCTGTATAGAGTACAGGGTCTCCTATGCATGAAACGTTACCTTTTTCATCATTTCATCCTTGGCTTTCATAACCAGCTACATCTTAAATCCCTCAAATCTGCTTGCAACAAATTTTTACCAGCTCATGGGTCTGATATAACCATTGTATTTTGTAAGTGCTTTTCAAGACCTTTAGACAATGTTACCTCAAAGATCCCAGTACTTCAGCCTTCACTTCATACATATCTTGATGAGATTATTGCTTTTAGAAAAAATGTTGAGAACTCCCTTCTTGATTTGAACATAACTGTATTATTTCTGTTGCAGCTCTATAAGAAGTTACAAAAATAGTTTTCCTTTGTGAAGACAAAATCCCGTACCTTCTCTTAAGGATACTTGCTTTGATTAGTGACTTTGTGAATCGTTAAAATTCGTACAGCTACTCTAAAATGTTTCATTCTGAACTGTTATAACATTGTGCAGTGATAAAAAAAACCCTGTCATCATAGGTACTCATAACATTTGTCTCTGTCTCATGGGGGATGTACTGTATAAAAAGAATTATCTCTAGGATGCTCTGCAATTTTTTGGTTTTGTTCTAGGAGGTTTCAAGCTGTCTACAGCTTCAGTTCTTTGCTCAACCTAGCTTGATTCAATGGGACAGAGTCTAGCTGGAGGCCTGTGTCTAGTGGAGTCCCTCAAGGGTCGGTACTGGGACCAGTACTATTCAGCATATCAGTGAACAACCTGGTGAAGGAACAGAGAGCACTGTCAGCAAGTTTGCTAATGACACAGAACTGGGAGGAGTGGCTGACACACCAGCAGGCTGTGCTGCCATTCAGTGAGACCTGGAAGGCTGGAGAGTCGGGCGGGCAGAAATTTAATGAAATATAACAATGGCAGGTGTAGAATCTGGCATCTGGGAAAGAACAACCCCAGGTACTGGTTTAGGTTGGGGACTGACCTGTTGGAAAGCAGAGTAGGCAAAAGGGACCTGGGCGACCTGGTGGCCAGCAGGATGACCATGAGCCAGCAATGTGCCCTTGTGGCCAGGAAGGCCAATGGCATCCTGGGGTGGATGAGAAGGGGTCTGGTTAGAATGTCAAGAGAGCTTCTCCTCCCCTGATACTTTGCCCTGGTGAGGCCACATCTGGAGTATTGTGTCCAGTTCTGGGCCCCTCAGTTCGAGGACAGGGAACTGCTTGAAAGAGTTCAGTGCCACAAAGTGAAAGAGTTCAGATAGCCACAAAGATGATTATGGGATTAGAACATCTCCCTTCTGGGGAAAGGCTAAGGAAGCTGGGTCTCTCTAGCTTGGAGAAGAGGAGGCTGAGGGGTGACCTCATTAATGTTTATAAGTATATAAAGGGCGAGTGCCAGGAGGATGGAGCTGGGCTCTGCTCAGTGACATCCAGTGATAGGACACAGGGCAATGGTTTCAAGCTGGAACACGGGAGGTTCCATATAAACATAAGGAGAAACCTTTTCAGGGTGAAGGTGACAGACACTGGCACAGGCTGCCTGGGAGATTGTGGAGTCTCCTCTGGAGACATTCAAAACCCACCTGGACATGTTCCTGTGTGACCTGATCTAGGTGATCCTGCTCTGGTAGGGGGGTTGGACTGGATGGTCTTTCAAGGTCCCTTCCAACACCTACCATTCTGTGATTCTGTAATTCTGTGCTTCAGTAAGGTAGATTATCTTCCATGCCTTCGGCTTGTTTCACTTCAAAGAGAATCTGGTCTGGGCTGAGACTGATATTTTCTTCTTGATCATTTGACAACAGTTCACTATTTCATCATGTGCTGACGGAGTTAGTGCTGCTGATATCCTGTCACCTGGTTTTGCATGTATGCCTACCATATGTCCAAGTTTTCTCATTCTTTTGTTAAAATTGATGGGTTGCTGACCTTGTTCCAAAAGACATGGAGAAATTTATATCTGCTGCAGGACACAGGTCAGATGATTTCTCATGTAAGTCTGACTTGCCAACATTTATCTTTCTAATCTGCAATTGGAAATGCAGGGATGTTTTTTAGTAGGTATTCAGCACTGAATGGGTGACAGGACAGAGCAATGCTGTTTTAGTGTACTGCAGAATCCAGGCAAATCCCAGCCGTGCAATTTGTCTTTTGGACTATGACTGCTAAACCCATGGAGTAGCTTTCCCTCCCAAGACATCACTCAGCTGTTTGGAGGAGAAAGTATTAGCAAATATTCCCTCTACCAGAATACTGATGTAGCAGAAAAAGTCCTTCACTCAATCATAGTCTCAGTTCATTGAGGTAGTTCTTTAGGGTCATTCTTCCTCTTTCTTCCCTTCTTAACAGCAGGGTCAGCTAAAATGCAAATGTTCTTTTTCTATTTAGCTTAACAGGAACAAGAAAAGCTTGTGAAGGCATATTTGCTATCTCAATTTGATTTCATGTCTTAACCTTATTTTCATTTCGCACCTAAGGAAAATACAGCAGAGGAAATCTGTTTCTTCCTCATCAAGGGTCTGTCTCAAGTTTCACACTTAATCCTACAAGTTCTTCAATGACAGACAGCTTCATCAACAGAACTGTGTAAATCCTGTATATTGGAAAAAAAACCCAACGTCTTATTAATAACTCAATTATTTTTCAGCACTTCATACTGGCAAAGTGAAATTCAGAAGCTAAAAAAGAGGAGATTTGATGAATGTAGTGCTCAGATTCTGCACTACTGCTCCTCCCTCCCCCAGAAGAAATGTAGTATTACCGAGCTCCACCGTAGGCTTACAAAGCTGTCAGTGAAAGTTCTTTTCTAGGTATTTTTACTGACTCAAAACTGAACACCATTAATATACTTGATCATTACAAGTGTTTTAGTGGCTTTAGCCTCTTCTAGAAAATTAATGGCACCTGAATCAGACTTTCTTTCATGGCAAGAGTTGTAATTTTAAAAAGGCCAATTGCAAAAGAATTAGGCTGGGTTTTAGTGTGTAGTATATCTCAGTATTTAAATACTTCGGGGTTTTTAAGTCTGGTTCTGTCGATGTTTCTCTAGTCTTCTCCCTGATGTAAGAGTTGGCTGGTTTGATGTTATCCACATTCGTGTTATGATCACAGACATTCCTATGTGATGTTCAAATCTCATTGAGAAGAGAGCATTTCCAATTGACTGCTGTGGTAATTTGTTGTAGGCATCTCTCCCACCTCTCCGACTGTTTGCATTTGAATGGCAAATTTTAAGTCTCTTGAGCTTTCTATTCCTGATGTTTCATACAAATATGATTGAGGGATGAATAGAACTTAATGACTTTGCGGTGTGGTGGTAACTTTCAAGTCTTGAAACTAATTTGGGAAGTGTATAATGTTTTCTAGTTCTTCTGCTATCTTAAGTTTTCTGGACTCAGGGTCAGTCCTCACTGCATGAAATCTGTGTTTAATTAGTCTTCCAAGTGAGGAACACAATATTTGGCTGAAAATAGCAAGTGTGAAAAAAAGATACTCATTGAGAGGAAAACCTGTACTTGGCAAAATCCGAAGCCATTTCGGGATGTGATTCTCTCCTCAGCTGTACACTACGTGATAATTCAACATTATAAAATGTAGAGAGACTTGTAAAATGCTTCTTTTTTTTTATGTTTTCTTCAGCTAAACTTTATCCCTTGATTTGATACTGCCATGGAATTTTTAGATTATAGAATAATCTAGATTGGAAGTGATCTCTTCTGATTTCTCCAGCTTTTCAAAGGTGATAGAAAGCAGCCTCACAGTAGCCTCAGCCAGCTCTCTTCCCATCCCTGGTTGCATCTTGTCAAGTCTCATACGAGGGGCTGATATTTATTTTAATATTAAGAATTTAATATTGAAAGGAAAACAGATGCCACGCTAGTTTTTAACAAAACCAGTAAATTCCTTGGCATTTTCCCTTCTTCACAAAAGGAATATTCCTTGCCTTTTTTTTTTTTTTTTCTTTTTAGTCAAGATGAGAGTGAGAGGATTGGGAGGTTATGAGAATTTATATCTGATTTCAAAAACTTTTTGTTTTGTAAATGCACTGCAGAGAAATAGAGGATAAAGCCCTTTGAGATTACAGTGACTCCAGCACCTGATCTGGATGGTATCCATGAAGGGGGAAGTTGTCCTGCAAAGGAAAGGAGTAGTGTGATGGTGCCCTGAGACTCTGTGCAATGTTAACTTAACTGGTATTTTGGAGCCTTACAAAATCAGGCCATAGGGGTAGATGGTAGGATGTTCCTCCTCTTCACTAGTGAAACAGCAGAGCTAACAGAAATGAAACCATATATTATCGAAACAAGAATGATCAATAGATTTGGAAGTAAATAAATATTTATGTAAGGTGAAAGATTTATCTTGAGTTGGAATTCCTTAGCTAAAACTGTATCTTAAAAGACACAGTTACAGTATTGATGAGATTCATCAAGGGGATACTTTAAACAGATGTTAGTTTAGTTACTCTAGAAATTCAGAGATCTAGCAGAAGGATTCGGGGTTTGGGTTTTTTTTGTTTGTTTGTTTGGGTTTCTTAATTGGTTTCTTGGGGATTTGTTCTGGGTTTTTACCTAATATGCTTTAGTGCATATGACAAAAGGGAGAAATTATCATTCTAAAGTGAGAAGGAGTCACACCTGATACATCTAGTGTGAAAATTACTATTTGCCTTTGGACTTTGAAACTCAAGCTTGGTGCTAGATGATCTTGCTGCAGTTGTGGCAGTTCTACATGCCAGTGTTTGAGAGGACATAGTTATGTCTTGACTTACATCAATGAAATTTGGCAACTGTCTAAATACAACTAGACTTAATTTTTAGACAAATTTATTGTAGAATGTGTCAGGTTATTTTGGTTTGGTTTTGGGGTATTTTTAATTGAAAAAATAAAAATTACTTTTTTTTTTTTTAACTTTTAAGGACATTTTTCTGAGAACAACTATTTAAAAATTGCATTAACAAGACCTTAACAGTGCAAGTAAATGTGGTTTTCCTATCTAAACCATGTGCATTATGACATTATGGCCCAGCCATTTCAAGCAACTATGTATTGAAGACCCCAAAGTGATCTGTGCTGAAGATTAAGCCATTCAGACCTCTGTTAAAATTAAATTCTAATTTCTAAAGAGCATGAAAACCACATTAATGGAAATTCTTCCACACCATCACTTTTGTGGAAGACAGGCTTGTTTGGTGGCTAAGAAGGTGGGTGCTGTTCCAGTTTCTTTTTATTTTCTGAGGGTTCGTGTTATTTCTTGGCCAGGTTTTAATCAAAGTTGTTAGAGAAAAGTTGAATGCAAACAGTCAAATTATGGTAAGATAAAACCAGCACTCATACTAGCATTGCAGCAGCTGGAAAAACAGTTGTGTATTTTTACAGCCTGACTTTAGAGGTCTTTATTTTCTGTTAATTGTCACTTACTGCTGCTTTATTCATTTCCTAGTCTTAAATTCTGGTTTTGATCTGTTTAAAGCCACAGGCAGACAAGGAAGAAAAGGCAGGGAAAAAAAATTGGTACTTTTTAGATGTAAATAATCAAAGTGGTTATGATATTTTTTCTTTTGGTCTAGTGTTGTACTAATCTAATCTGCAGGAATTTTAAAAGTATTTTGATCCTAAACAAAATCTTTGTGTATAAGAATGCCTTCACTATTTCCATAGGGCATATATTGAGCATAACAGAGTGGACAATAGCAAAACCAACTTCTCCACAAAATCCTTGACTCTTTCAATAAAAATCCTTCATTCCCAGTTTTTATTTACCTCTCCCAGAAAAATCTTTCATCTTTTTCTTATCCTAACAAGTATCTATTTAATCAACAGCTCTTGCTCTCTTCTTGTTTGCCTTGTTCCTCATAGCTGTTCCCGCCAGGTTCTAACAGGGAGCCTTTACTGTTCTGCACAGTTTCAGTCCCCAGTGAGGGATCAGCATCCTGCTAAGGATGGAAGTGTAGGCTGTGTGGACATAGCAGGTCTGGCAAAAGCTCTGATGCAGGTGCCATGACACTTTTGATGACAGACAAAAAAGGATTGCCAGTTCCCCATTGACTTGCTTACCCAAAACACGACAGAAAACACATAAAATCCAATTTTCTTGTTGTAAATGTCATAGAATCATAGACCAGTTTGGTTGGAAAAGACCTTCAAGATCATCAAGTCCAACCATTAACCCAGCACTGCCAGGTCACCACTAAACCGTGTCCTGAGTACCACATGTACACAAATCCCTCCAGCAATGGTGACTCCACTACCTCCCTGGGCCACCTGTTCCAGTGCTTTAAAGCCTTTCAGTGAAGATTTTTTTCCTAATATCCAGTCTAAACCTTCCCTGGTGCAACTTGAGCCTTTTTCCTCTTGTCCTAGTGCTTGTTACTTGGGAGAACAGGCTGACACCCACCTCATTACAGCCTCCTGTCAGGTAGCTGTAGAGGGTGATAAGGTCTCCCTTGAGCCTCCTTTTCTTCAGGCTAAATGCCAGTCCTAAGTGCTACCGTTTTACAAAAGCAAAAATGCACTCCAGTCGGTTGTGTTCAGACAATATGTCTAAAGCCCATCAGCTACTGGACAGGAATGTTTTGTAAAAAGCCGAACTACAGCACTTTATCTCACCATGATTCATATTCAGCTAACTGGAGTTGTGCACGGAACAGAAAGGTGAAGCATCATAATTTACTCTAACTCCATGTCTTTTCTCTCTGAAATTGTACGGTGCCTTGGTAACAACGCCTGAAAGGGAGATACGTTCAAGGCCTGGCCTGAGTGTTGCAGGTACTAATGGATTTAACTCCAAGCTCAGGAGCAAGACAGCAGCTTTAGCTCTTGCAAGGGTTAAGTATTCTCCCAGTCCTGGTGCATGTGCTCCATGAATTTTGTTAAAGGGCAGTCCGGGGATAATAATTCACAGAGGAGGTAAGCGCTTTTTTTTTTTCTTTTCAAGTGATTATATAAAATTACCAGTAGTCTTCCCAACCTTCTGTTTTAAATTTTGATGGTATACAATATATC
The DNA here is from genome assembly GCA_027560015.1 of Chloroceryle amazona. Lineage (NCBI taxonomy): Eukaryota > Metazoa > Chordata > Aves > Coraciiformes > Cerylidae > Chloroceryle > Chloroceryle amazona. Next base: position 77,637 of record JANHFX010012970.1, on the reverse strand, counting down.
TATAGTCAGATTCTTTGACAGTGAACTGCATCACCACTGTACACAGTATATTTATTCCAGTAAAAATTCATTAGTATTCACAGAGATCCTCTGGCTGTGTGATACTAACAGAAAATGTCAAATTGTTCTTAGAATTTATAAGAAGGTATAAAATTCATGAGCTGAGACAATGAAAATCCCAAAGAAATGATGGCTACCATATTTTGTACTCATTTTGGGATATGATTTCTTTATGTCTACAGAAATGAAGGCTAGTCACCTAACCTTTCATCGAGACAGCATTTTATGAAACACAGAGACATGAAAAGTGCTTACTAATGATTGCTTGGCACCCATCCTAATATAGCTAGAATGAGAACAGCAAGAAAAAAAATATAGCAAGTTCCATAATATGGCATTCAGATTCCAGTTTATTCACTTCCATAAAGCTTCCTTCAAACTACATTCCATTATGCTTTGACATCTTGGTAAGAAGAGAATGTCTTTGTGTCCTTCAAGAATCTAGAAACTTAACTGGGATTTTTTATTTTTTTTTTTAAATAAAGTAGAAAAAGCAATGGGAAAGAAAGAAGGGTACCAAATCTGTGTGAAAAGACAGGAAACGGGTACTTCACTGAGGCTTCTTGGGCCTAATTTGAGCTCAAGCCAAATGTCTGTCTCTATCACAAAATGAACTTCATAATTCCAAAACTTGTTGCAGAAGAAATTAGTATTGATAGATAAGAACCAATTATGGAACAGAAATGGTCATAAGCTGCTGCTACTTAGTATACTTGCTGCTCATAAAGGCCATGTTTATAAACTTGGAAAGCAGAGAGGAGCAAGTTCAACCTGGAGAAAAATTTTTAACTGTTGCCAAAAAAAGAAATCATCATGAAAAGAAGTTGGTCTGCTTAAAAGCACACCATAAAAAACTCAAAATCTGAGAAAGATGTAGGTAACTGAAACACCAGAACAAGTAGAAAAACTAAATTACACTAGATTTATAAGTATTTTAATGCAGAGAACAAAGAGAATTTGAAAGAAGCGTTGCTGGGAAGAAACATGGGATGTTTGTTGTTTGAGTTTCAGTACAGATGTATTTGTAAGGGGTCTTTCTCCTGTGTTTGGAAATTGCCAGTTAACTTCAGATCAGCGATTGATGATGACGTGGTTTCCATTCCAGAATTCATTACAGAGACATAAAATAAATTATCTTTAAATCCTGAAAATTCTTTTTCATCCTGGAATTTCTAAAGAACTAGCAGGTGTGTCTCAGCTGCTCACATTTGGAGAGTTACCTTAAGTAAGTCTTGAACTGGAATATGAGTTTCAGAAGGGTAGAATTTTCACAGGGAGAAATTGTGCAGTTCACATAGTTTAAAAAACCAGGATTGAGGTATTTTATTGATTTAACAGCAACACAAAATGAATTGTAACTCATGATCCATATTGACAAAAAAAGATCAATCTCAATGCTAGGCATATGCAAAGTTTTAAGAAATGCTTCCAGAAATTCTAAACTCCCCCTTTAGAGTCAATCCCAACAGAGCACATCCCTGCTGTGGGAGGTGCAAGCCTGTCAAGGGTTAGGGAAGAGAGAGGGAATAAGGGAGAGACACTTCTCGATTAGGAAAAAACCAAACAACGAAACCAGTTTTAGTGAAAATAAGAAGAATAAAATGAAATATATACAAAACCATATCAAACTCAACCTCCCCCCTGATGGCAGTTACATCACTGTCACCACTGATGCTGTGGAGCAGGCACTGGGAAGTCCCAGACTGGACTTAGAGACAGGTGGGAACCAGATTCAAGAGCTGAATTTTGGAACTGGATTCAGGAACATGTGGATCAGGATCAAAGACAGAATGGATAGAGTCCCTCCCTCCCTGGACATCAGCCATTGAAGAAGAGAACTTGACCCTTGTGATCCCTCAGCTTTATACCAAATAAGATGTCTATGGGATGGAATTCCTTGTTGGTCAGTTTGGGGTCACCTGTTCTGTCCACTGTTCCCTGCAGATGCAGCCTCTTTTTTTCTTTTCTTTGGTAGACAGGTTTTAGCAGTGAGCTTGGTCTGCACAGGAGCAGGTAAAAAGCAAGAGCCTTTCTGCACACACCAGTCCTGGGCAGGAACTCTAAACATGGAGAGTTATCACTGCTGGGAGCAGCCACTGTGAAAATACACTGCTAACTTCAGACAGTGCAGTTAGTTAGAAGAAACTGAGCTCAAAATTAAACCAGGGAACAGCGTTAGTTCTGTTCTAGCTCAAACAGGCCAATGCCTCAGCTTCCACCCCCTCACATCCCCCAGGGGTGGGTGGCAGCCCTTAGAGGTGATTGTGAGCCCCCTGGGTTCAGGTCCCAGGGTGCCCTCATGCTAGCCGTGGGCAAACTGGAGGCAGCAGCTGGGGGTGCCCATGGGAAGACCACGCTGATAGGTCCAGGCAGAGCCCCTGGGCCATAGGGCTCTGTCTGGCAGGGTCGTGCTAGCTCCCCCAGTGCCCTGCTCCCCTCTTCTCCTGCCCACTACAGATCTGTGTTTCACTTACACTTCTATTTAGCTGGTTGGTTGAGGGTTTTCTTTCACATTCTGCTAACTTCCCAGTTACCATTTAACTGGGTCAGTGGTTGTTTTCCCTTTACCTGTATCAGTTTGGAGCAAGTTCCATGTCAGACACTTTGAACATCCCATTCAACCACATGCCTACACTCTTGTCTTGTCAGCTGCACTTATCCTGGCCAATTTGCCAATGGTGGGCCCTCTGAGCATAACCACTAGAAAAAAAAATGAACATTATATAAATAATTTTAAACTTTTGAAGTGCTAGGCTGCATAAGAGTAGTCCTGTCAAAATGTTTTAAGTTGCAGGAAAAAAATGGTGAAATTGCTGGTGTGGGACTTGGCTGATCAAGAATGAACATAGGGACGATGTTACTAATGTCAGCATGACTTTACTGAAAATAGGGGTTAAGAAATTAAATATGTATCCTTTTTTTATCTTTTAACATCATATAGGTTAAACTGATGTAACATACTTCTGCAAGGCACTTGATTCATTCAGAGTGGAAATTTGATTAAGAAACTCTCTTATGACATAGGTATGGTGCATACCAAACGGATTAAAAACCAGTCTCAAAAGACTGGTAAATGGGAAGTAATTGTACAGCAGGTGTGTGTCTTTTGTGCAGTTAGTGGTAGAATTGGTTTGTTAATCATTCTTTTACCCAGTAAGAAAGAAAAAAAATCGATGATGAATTTTGTAGCAGGCACAAAGATGCTCACTCTCATCAGTGATGAAGAAAACAGGGGATTGATATCAAAACAGAAAATAAATAACACAGTAAGAGTCAGAGTAACAGTGTGCCTGCCCTAAGTATAACATCTGACACGTTGACGATCAGCTCTTCAGCACGGGAGAGGAAGGCTGGAAGCTGAAGTGAGGAAAAGCAACTCCCAAAGTGGAGGACATTGTTAACAGGGAGGCCATTGGGAACGGTTTGCCAAAAGCTTCAGGAAGTAAAGTAAGCATTGGATGTTATTATGAAGGCTTTGTCCTAGCTCAGCCCAGAGGGAATTCAAGGAAGTTTTGTGGTCCGTTGTACCAAAGCAGAGTGGAGTTTTTTGTCTAGACCTGCTCTGGAAACCTCCAAAGATAGAGTTTCTTCAGTCTCTTTGGGTAAATACAGTAAATCAAGAAAAAAAGATAAAAGGGCTTTTTATTCTATTAAGGTGCCTAGTGATTTATGCCTGTATTAATAACAAATCTATAGGAATTACATAACTGTGCAACTTCTTGTTGTGTCAGCACCTTTGGAAATTAGTTTAGCAATATCCACCTATCTACAAGCTTGGCTAAATTTAGTCAACAGAAATAAGTAGCTTTTTCACAGTGACATTTGCAATTAAATGTATGAGGCAACGAATGGGATTTAGAGAATTGAGCTTTCTACACTACAAAATGTCTTTTTGGATATATATATTTTGCATCTTTTTTACATTGAAGTAGATATTAACAAGCCTGGTAATAATCTGTAAGAAAATTTTAAAGTTGTGAATAAGATCAGTCTTTTTTTTAGCTTTCTGTGCTACAGAAGAGAAAGATTTTCCTATCAGCCCCACAATTTATTTTATTGCAACCTACTTTTTCATTCTAGACAAGCAGAGACATCTCGCACCCAACTTTTTAACCATTGTATTCATAAAGTTATTTGTCCTTAGGAAAAAACCCAAAAGATAGACAACATAATAATGCCATTAGCTTAATACCATCTTAATGTCTTAAGTGTTTTGGGTTTCTTTCTTTTGTTAGGATTAAATTAACCCCAGTGCAAAAGGCTACAATCAAATTTGTTTGGAGAAAATACGCTGTTCTTGCTGGAATCACTGCTTCTTGAAACTTCCATTAGTGATCTCATTCTTCTGCTGTAGCTTTGTTCTACTTTAAATTACGCCGGTACGTCAAATGATGATCACACATCCACCACATTCCCAAATGTTTTCTCTTCAGAGAAGTCTTGCAAAATTTAGTAGAGTAGACAATAACTCTTCTCGAATTCCTTCCTCAAATGATTAATCCCTAATGGTTCTTTATTGTGTGTCTGGGCAGACATCAGGTCAGAAAAGATTAGGGTTTTACTGCCCTCATATTTCAGATCCTTATTTTAGTAGTTGCAGCCAGGATTCTTTCTCGTCTATCAGAGTGTAGCAATTACGGTCCTCTCACATTACCCTGAAATGCTGTTCCCCTCATGGGCATCCTATAATTTCTCTTCCCAAGCAGCACATCCTGCCAGATGAGAGCTCAGCCACACAGAGGTCTTTGAATAATTTGAAAAGTTTCATTAATGGGTTTTTTTTTCAGTTAGTTATTTAGCCCAATACAGGTTTATAAAAACATATGTGGAAAATGAGATGCTTTTGTAGATATCTGAGTAAAAAGTATTTTTAATATGAAATTTTACAATCAGTATAAGACTTGAAAATACAGAATTTCTCCCTTCTTTACCCAATTCTAGGCAGGTTATAACTGCAGAGGGAATTTGTTTTACAATACAGGCACATCTCTGCCAATATCTTATGGCACAAAAACCCCAGTAGATTTTTAATTTGCATAACATTACACATATTTGCATAAAATATTGCCCAGTGGTACTAAGAGCACCAGTTTCTCCCTAAGCCCCAATTAATTAATCTGTGTCCCTCCAGACCTACATCAATTTATTATGCATTCTTAGTATAGCAACATCAATTAATTATATGCTTCTTAGCCCCACATCAATCATTTTGTGCCCGCCAGACAGCTTTGCACTTCTCCCAGCCCCACATCTGCCTGGAAACACACCCTCTTCTTTTTCCATAGCTGAAGAAGCCTCCCACTAATTTTGCCAGCCAGAAGAGAGTTCTAGGAGCTCCCTGCTCCTGCTGTAACCCATCAATGTCTAAAGTTTTGGGGATGGCAGGGTAAAACCTCAGCAGCCATACTGCTGTCTTCCCAAGGACTGAGAGAGAAGAGTAGTGCAGCTCATTTTTTGTCCCCTTTTCCTTTTCTCTCATCCCTTTTTGTGAGCTGAATAGATGTGTTTGCACATTGCTGGTACACATATTTTATTTGAGTGATACTTTGCTCCTGTTCTTAGCACACTATGTTCAAAAGTTTGGGCTCTGACTGTGCCGTGTACTGAAGGCTTTGTAACCTGTTGACTTCACACTCAGAAGAGGTGGGGAACCTTAACTTTTTAGTTTGGTCCTTCCCCACAACCCACAGGCCCAGCTGTGCAGTCACATTTGGGAACAGGTACTTCAGGCAGCCTCAAATGATCCAAAGACTCCAGCCACAATCCAGATATGGAACTTGCTTAAGTAAAACATATGCCAAATGGACAATGTAAGTGGTGGATGAAGAATTCCTGCCTGCTTTGCATCAACCTCTTTAGAGAATTGCCTGGTTTGATTATTTATTTATTTGTTTGCTATTTATGGTCTATGTGAAACTACACCTTTTGGACTTGGCAGGAAAAAGATTTATGTCACATGTTCATCAGAGCATTCTTGGACTAAATTATAGGTTTTATCTGGCAATCAGTCTTATTCAATGAGGTTTGCAGGAAAGGTGAGGCTTTCCAACAATTTTCCTTCTTCCTTTACTATCAGTACAAAGGTCAGGCTCATGATTGTAGAAAAAGAGTAGGAGAGAACTTAAAACTAAGGCTTCTTTCCCAGGGCACCCCTTGGCTGAGTAAGCTCAAAACACCAAGAAGCACCACACTGACCCGAGTGAAATATTTAACATTTTTCTCCTGACCTTCCTTTTTATTCAGCTTCTAGAACAACCTTAAATCCTTCTGTATGGCATCCATTACTTGTACAGAATTTCTGGGCCTCTTTAGGTGCACCGTACATCATCCTTCAGTTCTGTTCATTAAATATAAAATGTGCTTGCCATAAAGTAGTTATGGATTTTAAGTTTGCAAGGGGACTATACCTACTTTTCTCCTGCAACGCTCTTTATATGTTGAGTATTTATATCCATTTGTGCTTGTTCTGACATAAGAAGGGTAGGCCTGCCAGTGGTCCCCTTGTGACTATAAACTCAAGCTTTAAAAAAAGTAGCTTAGCTAAGTTATTCATTAACTGCTACCTGTCACTTCCGTGTTGTCCCTGTGCCCCCAGAGCTGAATCCGCACCTTCAAAGCATTCCTCTGTCCCTCCCTGAGAGATGCATGTTTCTTCCATGGATCCTGATGCAGCACAACAGGAACAGGACAGCATTCATCCATGACTTACACAACCAGGGCAGGGCATGGAATTATTTTTAAAGAGCAGGGAGGTATCTGTTAACAACTAAAAGCAGGACAGTTTGGTAGGGCTGGGGGAGAACAGACATTTTTCTGCCTTAGCCTGGTATTCTGCCTCTTCTTCATCTCTCTTTACCCCTTACATACTGTCAGAAAAACAGAGCTAAAGTCTATATGAAAATCAGCTCCATTAATATTGCACAGCTCAGTAACTGATTTTGCTAAATCTGCACTTGTCATTTTCAGAAAAAAAATGTTTATTTTTTCTGATTCGTCAAGCACTGTTTCATAGATAGCATTTATAAAGAGGTGTGGTAAGAATCTCTTTCTACTTTTCTTCTTTGTGTGGTCCACTTCAACGTCAGTGATGGTCCCTCTTGCTTTAAGAGGGCAAAATAACTAAAGTCATAGCTGTTCTTGAGACTCAACAATACAAATGGATCATTTATTTCCCCTAGACTCCCCTCCAGGAAACTTATGTCACTTAAGTGTAGGAAATTTCTGTGAAGTACATCTTTCTGTATAAACAATATTTAAAATCTGTCTTGTTCAGTATGTGTCTTCTGGATCAGATCCAGTCCATAAGGCTGAAAGAGATGACTGACTGACTGACTGACAGAAAGACACAGTACAGAAATCCAAGGGTGTTTCCAGCCGAAGAGGCCTATTGTTTGCCTTGTGAGATAGAAGCAGAGGAAGCCTTGCTGGCTGCTGCAGGCCAGCCTGAGGCTAGTGCTTTGTGTGGGAAGTCACCATGGCTTCCAAGGAAAGCACTACGAGAGGAGATACAATGTGAGGAGCTGCTGGCAGATCCGTGCTGGAAAATTGGTCCTTCCCTTCCTGTGGTAGCATCTTGGAGAAGCTGGATGGAAGCCAGGAGGGGAGCAAAGTCTCAGGCAGCCTGGGAGGTGAGGAAGAGATGAGAGGTGTGTGAATAGCAGGAGCGTGAGGCGTGTGAGCAGGGGAGTATGGGCAGTCCTGCTAGGAAAAGAGTGGAGCAAAGAGAAACTGGGGAAACTGGGGGCCTGGAGCACTGAGAAAGAGATGTGAATGCATCTGAGGCAAAAGCACAGGGACCTCAAATCTTGGTTTCTTTCCAGAATGGGAAATGGAGAAAAGCAAGGCTGTCCTCAAGGAAGCTGTGGGATTGCATGAATCACTGGGACGTAGCTGCGAAAGGAACCAGAGGATATTGATTAAAACACGATATGAAATAGCAATAGAAACGAGGGGGAAATAATTTGGAAATGGAATGCTGTAGAAAGACTAATGGCAGCTTGCAGGCACTAACTACACCTCAACAGTGTTGTTATCTGCCCTTCCTTGCTGAGTTTCAAGCAATTGTGGGGATCCAGTACAGCAGACATAAAGCTGCGTGATGATGGGTAACATTTAAACACTTTCAAGTCTAGGAATACTTTGCTCTGAGATGTTAAGGTTTAACAAGGTTCCTGAGACTCATTCAAACATTTTCTGACATATTAAAACATAACTTCTTCCAAAAACTGTGCTTTCACCTTTCCTCTTCTATTCTTTATGAAGTCCAGCAGTATTGCTGAAGGAGAGTGCAACCAAAAGATTATGGCCAATGTCTAGTGTTATTGCCCTCAATATTGCTCTCAAATCACACTAATCTTTCTGCTCAGTTCAGGACCTTATAAAAATCAGGGAGTGAAGATGAATTTTTTAACAGGGATAGAAGGTTGATGTGTGCAAAAAGGAAAGACATTTAAAAATTCATAACCTTGAGATTTCATTCTCCACTGAACACATCTGCCTTTAGATGACACAGTCAGCAGACGTTCTGTTTTGATGAACTTCTGCTATTTCAAGGGTTACTGTTGCTTTTGGACACAGAAATAGGCAGGGATCCAAAATGTGCTTATGTCCCACTCTGCTTGGAAGGGTGCTCTACCCTGTCCCGTTAGATTTGCACTTCTCCACAGCAGTGCCTACCTCTGTGACCTGCAGGCATGTGATTACATGCTGCATCTAGGAATGAAATCACCATGCAGAAATAAGAGTCCTAGCTGGTTCAGGGTTCATGAAGAGCACACATCATAGTGTGGCTTTGCTCTCTGTGTTTGCTCCTCACAAAGAGAATGATTCAGGAAGCATCAGGGCCTTCTTCAGCACCATTTAATTTTTTTAAGCATTTGGATCCTCCTGCAGATGTTAGAGCTTACTGAAGCAACAGGATTGGTTCAACAGACTTGCATATGTTTATGAAAGTGGGTGTTTCAAAGGTTGCTGAGTACCCAAGGTGGAGAGGAGGTCTGCATGGCAGTGATTTCCAACAGAGCAGAAGGCAAATACTGCATCTTGGTCCTATATCCTATAGAATCTCAGGATCCTATAGAATCACAGGGTCACAAAGTTGTTCTGACATCATCTGGTCCAACTCCCCTCATCAAGCATGCCTTCAAAATAATTCCTTTTAAGGAAGGGGGAGACAAGGACTTGGAGTTACTTGAAAAAAGAAAGGTTGGACGATGCTTAGATATACTACTAAATAAAATAAATAAGGTAGGGCAAGACCATCTACCGGGGTTGTCAAATTTGACTAGCTGCACAGTATGCTACCACCCTGTCTTGGCCTGCTGCCCTTATCTGCTCATAATTTATTTGGCTTTCTATTCATATGATAAATGTTACTTGCATCCTTTTCTGCCTCAGTAGCCCTTGCTCTAGTCAATGTCGCTACTGCTCTAGTTTCCTTATCTTCATAAAGCTCAAAGCGTTCTCAGTACGGTAACAGAAGAAAATTTGACAGCGTGTGTGCACAAAGTCCAACACAGCTGGGAACATCCAGTTTTATCCAAGGGACATTCTGCCCAAATGGTAAAAATACTAAATATTTGGGTTTACTGTAGAACAATCTGTGAAACGTAAATAAGGGTGGGCTGATGCATCTCATGCACATCAGACTCATCACATGTGCTGTCTCTTAGGAATAAATATGGCCCACCTAAACATGCAGATACCTGACGGAATATGTGTCTTGATCTCATATAACTTTAATGGAAGACCTGCCGTGTGAAGAAAGGCTGAGAAAACTGGATTTGTTCAACCTTGAGAAGAGAAGGCTTAGGGGAGACCTTATCACCATGTCCCAGTACATAAAAGGTGGCTACCAAGAAGATGGAGACTTCATTTTTACAAGGAGTCACATGGAGAAGGCAAGGGGTAACGGGTACGAGTTACCCCTGGGGAGATTCCGATTGGACTCCAGAAGAAAATTTTCACCATGAGAACAATTAGCCACTGGAATAATCTCCCAAGGGAAGTGGTGGATTGCCCTACACCGGACAGTTTTAAGACTCAGCTGGACAGGGTGCTGGGCCAGCTCATTTACATCATATATGTCTCTATATAGTTCACCTTAAAAGGTTGGATTAGTTGACCTTGAGGTCTCTTCCAACCTGGTATTCTATGTTTCATGATTCTATGATTAAAGTGGTGCAAGATTTCACATTTAATGAGGAAAGGATTGGACAAATTCGATAAATATTTTATTGTAAGTACTGAGTGCAACAAACATTTCTATATCATATTCTGCAATTTTTTATCCTTAAGCCTACCATACAAAAATTAATTTTCTTTCATGTATTATTTATTTTTGCTTTTGTGCCTGGTGTTACAATACTGGTTTATTGTTGAACTTTATTATTTACATGCAATTATGTTTATAAATTGACTGTAAAAAATATATATATTTCTATTCCTTAATCCAGGACATGTAGTATAGGAACAATTATAAATTGATTATAAATTAATATTATTATTATCAGCAAACATATATTTTTCTTTTCTTGAATCATAAAAAAAATCTGTTTTGGGCAGGTTGCAGACAGATTCTTCTGGTGCTTAAAATCTTACAGTATCTTGTTTAAGAGTGTTGATGAGATTTAGAAATTCCTATCAATTATCTCTCTACACCATAACACAGGTAATGTAATCACTTTGGCTCTTTAAGGACAGCCACATACACAAAAAAAAACCCCAAAACATATTCCTTGAAACTTCCCTCAACAATGTCTGGAGCCAGGAGCCCTGCTGCTGTGCACAGCCCTGTCTCTGCTCACATACGAAATGATGCCATCATTGGGTTCGGGTAATCTTGCAGGACGCAGTTGCAGTTAAATAGAGGAAATTTAACTTGGAAGGGGCATACTGATGTGATTAGTCCAAAATAAGTGTAATTAGGCCATCCAGAAGAGTTAAATGAGTATCTTTCAAAGTGATTCCTGGAGAAATATCTCAATGTACCTGTACTGCCAACGGCATCATTTGACTGTACTCGATTCAAATCTTTATTTAGATAAAAGCAGCTTTAGACCTTTTTCATTCTTCATAAACTTTATATCTTATTTGGTCTGAAAAGTGACTACTGCTCAACATATTTCTTCAGTACTAAAAGCCATAACTCTGCAGGGATCATATGATGATCTATGAAGAGCTATGGATGTGATCTGTCTGGATTTTTGCAAGGCCTTTGACACGGTCCCCCACAACATCCTCCTTGACAAGTTGGAGAGATACGGATTTGATGGGTCGACTGTTCAGTGGATAAAGAATTGGCTGGATGGTTGCATCCAGAGTGGTCAATGGCTCAAAGTCCAGGTGAAGATCAGGGACAGGTGGTGTCCCTCAGGGATCTGTACTGGGACCAATACTCTTTAATAGACAGAGGGATCGAGGGCACCATCAGCAAGTCGGCAGATGACACCAAGCTGAGTGGTGCTGTCGATATGCTGGAGGGATGGGATGTCATACAGAGGGACCTGGACAGGCTGAGGGAGTTGGGTTTCTTCAACCTGGAGAAGCGAAGGCTCTGGGGAGACCTTACAGAGGCCTCCAGTACCTGAAGGGGACCTACGAGAAAGCTGGGGAGGAACCATTTACAGTGGCATGTGGTGACAGGATGAGGGACAGTGCTTTTAAACTAGAGCAGGGTATGCTTGGATGGATGTTAGGAAGAAGTTCTTTACTATAAGGGTGGTAAAACACTGCAACAGGTTGTGGTGGCAGCCCCATCCATGGAGACGTTCAAGGTCAGGCTTGCTGAGGCTCTGAGCAACCTGGTCTGGTTGAGGATGTCCCAGACTAGATGACCTTTAGAGGTCCTTTCCAACCCAAGGCATTCTGTGATCCTGTTGTATATTTAAAGGGTGCTAAAAAGCTATTTCCTGGGAATCAGGGAAAAAGGATCATCAATCAAGCTACTTACAAGCTGGTTTTATTATAGCAGTTGAAATTTGGGAAATTGTCTGATATTCTAATAGGCAACTTCTTTGTATGTTTGTAGGGTAGAACGAGGAGAACTTTATGGGTAAAATTCTGTTTATCTGGAGTACTACTTTTTGATCTAGGTATTTAAATATGGACTTGCAGAATAAAGAGCAAGAGACCTACCTTATGAAATTTTGCATTGCTACTTGTTTCCACAGACCACAAGTGGTTTTCGCCTGCGCAAGAACTACGCTTGATACAAAAAACTCACGTGCATGGACTCCGTGTGCTTTAAACCAAAATCTCTAATTACACTGGGTTTTTAAGTTAGACCTCCACACGGTCATTGATGCAGAAGACACCACAAAAAGCTTCCTCTGAGAAATGGTTTCTGTGGGTTTTTGAATAGACAAACACTATCATTAAAGCTGAAGCTTTTCTGCACAATTTTAGCAGCTACAATGAAACCTTCCTTATAAAGGTCATCTTGGAGCTAGACAGGTTCTCTTACCACCACCATCCATTCCTCCTGAAATAGGACAAACACCCATTTTTGGAAAGAAAGAGAGGCTTTTGCTGCAAAATTGTTACAGTCTGCTATTTAGGGCACTGACCTGGACTGAAATCCCTGATACAATAGACACCTGAATCTTCCTTTTTCAACTTTCAGGCCGATGCCCTAATTGCAAGGCTGTTAGCTACTCTGCAGTCAGAATCACTCCTTTTCGTTAGAGAAAGTGGCCAATTCCCATAATAGATTTTGAAATGCAAGCATTTTATTCAATATTGAAATGGAGTAACATGTTGGTTTTCAGTCAATAATAAAAAAATTAAAAAAAAATCCCCCCCCAAAATACCAACCCACCACAACCTCAAATATGACAGAAAGATAGAGAACAAAATTCTTTGGTCATATTTTCTACCATGACATTTTAATATAATTAGAAGCTTTTAAGGATTCTTTTTGTTTTGTTTTGCTTTTTTGTGTGTGTTTGTTTTTTTTTATTCCAGTTAAGCATTTCATCAAGGACCATTAAAATACTATCCTGATTTGAAGTGCCATTTCACCTGTACCTACGTGGAAAAGTCTTTATACCGGTTTCATCTTTCCTGAATGTTTTTTTCCCTGATTTAGGGACTCGAGAGCATCCCCCCCTTTTTTTTTTTTCTTTTTTTTGTTAATGAACAGAAGAAAGCTATTAGAATTTAGGTAGATTTTTAGGGCTTGGAAGGGGGTTTGTTCTGCCTTCTCCTCACCTCAGATTTTAATCCAGTATATAGTCTTTGATATTAGCCTACTAAAAATTCATAAACACTCGTAATCAGTACTGTTGGTATAGAACTAAACACAGTTACAGTTCAAAGTGAATTACTAAGTTTAAGTAGGATTTGCTTGCAAACTCGATGTTCTAGAGTCTTTTGTAAAGGGGGACTTAATTTTTTTATGAGGATCCAACCTAAGTTCTCTTCTCAGGGTGATGCAGATTAAAGACTTGTTCGTGTTCCTTAGGTAGGTGAGGAGGGACAGCACTCCTTTATGTCATTTATATGTAGGTATACATGAGTCAATCATTGGACAGGTTATTTATAAAAAGTAACTGCAGCCCTGTGGGGGAAAAAAAAATGTTATGTTGGGGCACTAACAACCATAGCAATCACCAGGAAATTAAGCAATACAGGTCTTCTCTTGTGCTGTTTTTACTCATTTCATCAGTAAACATGTTACTATCCACAGCTTCTTTAGAGCTAGATTAGAGTCTAACATCACTTACAGAAAAAACAACATATATTTTTCTTGTTATGAAATTGGTTGTGCTAAAATTTCTTCTCGTCTTCTTACTGTTCTATGTTCCTTAAAATTTCATCTGTCTAAATATGAAGATAACCAAATTACACAGATAAACAATGAATGTGTTTTCTCACATATGCTGTCTGTGTGTTTATATATTACTTCCACAATTCCACTGCCTCTAATTCCATTACTTCTATTGTAAATTTAGATGGATCGTGGTGCAACTCAGGAAATATAAATGTATGAGAGGAAATAAGAAGAATGTTCCAGCTAGACCTGGTAGTATATAAGTTGTAATATATAAGTATATAAGGTGATATATAGGTACATAAGTTTGGATCATGTTTTAAGTGGTGATAGCAATTTATTTTTATTAGGATGAAATGTTAGGTCGGTACAAATTAATACAGAGAGGACTTTGGCAGCTATGGACGTTAATCAAAACCTTTAACTTCATCTGACTGAAATGTTTTGCACTGGATGCTTTGCTACATCTTCAGTTGTATGCTGTTCCCACCTTCCTCCTACACCTCGGAATAAGAGAGCTGTATGGTGAAAAACATAGGCTGCTGCTGCATTGGATACCCGTTATCTGTGGAATAATAAAATGCTTTTATCCTTGCTTGACTACGGAATTGCCTTTGTGTAAGTATTTCCCTAGCTGCTGCTCCTAGAACTTGATTAGCATTCCCTATCACCGGTACTTCTGCTTACTTGGCATTTTATGCTAAGAGTTCTGCTGACCTTTTTATATTTATGCAAAAAATATTGTAATAAAGTTTTAAAAAAAGAGATTAGATACTAGGCAACATTTTAAGATAATGGCATTTTAATTGCAAAATTACTGAGCAACTCTTGTAAATTAAGTTACATATCACACATAACTGTAAAGTGAATTAATTTATCATGATTAATGTTACAGAGAAAACCACATGAATTAATGATGACTGGCCACCTACTTTAGAATGTTTCCAAACTAAGGTAATATCATTGTGCCTATTAACTATTCTGAATTACGCTGTGACTTGTAAAGAACAGTGGGCTCATTAACAAGTGACTGAAAGCCAAATGAATTAGATATTAGATGTCTAGCCAAACGAGCAACAAATCAATTTATTGAGCAAGGTGACTTTAAAAATTCAGTTGCTGCTTTCAGGCCTTGTCAACAACATCTGTATCATAGGTGTTGTGCTAGCCCCAATATCACAGGCTTCTCCACAGGGCAACGTGGCCTATACTTTGGGCCAAGGGGTAACAGTTTGTAAGTGAAGTTAGGTCTTTGCCTCACACAACTCCTCTGGTTAACTGAAACTCCTCTCTCAATAAGTGTAAGCCGAGTTTAGGGTAAAATAGTCTTCTGAGTTTCCTGATTTAGGAAAAAAAAAAAAATCAACACCCTTTTAACTTTTAGAAGGATTCATACATTTAAAAGTATGTTTTCTGTAAGAAAATAGATTCATTTGTATTTGGCCAGAACTGATAAGCTGTTTAGTGAACTTTTAAGTGTTTTTCCACATATGAAACTGTTTCACATAGCACACATCTTCACCACTGCATGACGCTAACAGTTATTAGCTAATAGTTACTGGCTGATAGGTATTAGCAAAACAGGGAATCTGAAGAAACAGTGTTTGCTAGCCTAAGGATACCATAAGGTGTGAAAGCATCGCAAGTGCTTGTCTATCACCCTTTCAGTCCTAAGGTAAGATTTGTAATACTGGATTATTCACAAGAGTTACTTTTAAGTCATTCCAAGATAGTCTTAAACATCTTTAATGGTTTGACAGAGTTAAGAGTGGGCAGCAGAGGGACTTGAAAAACTCCCAGAATTGTTTATAGCAGTGTTCTGATGTGTTTCCTATTACAGCCCCTCTCTAATAATGGCTCTGTATCTTCTATGCAATTTGAAGCCAGGACCTCTTTTCCTTTCTTCCATGGACACAGAAAACAAACAAAAAACCCTTTCTCTGCAACAGCCTTTTCCTATTTGATGCCAGTTACTATCTTTTTTTTCATTTTCTCCTTCGAGTGAACAGGTTTTTTCCCTGGTGTAGTTATATTTTCTTAACAAGAGTTGATTTAAGTATGAATTACTTTTCCTATGTGTGATCACTCCCCCAAAGCATGATTTCCATTCTCCACCTGTAAAGTGTCTAGAACATGAAGAAAAACCAGTTATTGATAAAAATATCAGTCTCTGTTTAATAGATTCTCAAAAAAGCCTACTTGTCTTAAGGCAACATCTTATGAGCTTATGACTGCATGACTCCCCCTTCCCTCGGTCAGCTTTGGAAGACTTTGTCCTTTGAAAATGGCCATGAGTTCATTTTCACTTATGAAACTGTTGTCCTTTAGCCTATCAATCAACCAATATTCCTCCTAGTAGGAAAGTGGAGATATTTTTCAAATGATGCTCTCTACCATTTCCCTCTTCACTTACTTGGGGGCTAGGTCTGTGCTTGCCCTTTAGAAGAAGATTGTACCTACTCAACCTGTTAATTTTCACACAGAGACCCTAGCAGCAAAAGGTTCACAAATGAACCATCTGCAATCTTCAGTCATGCTGGTTGCGCTGCTGTAGCCAGAAGACTGTTGGTCTATCAACTTGCTGATGAGCTCAACCAGTCAACTCCAGTCTGAGCCCAAGGATAAGCATATTACACACATCATGCAGGTTTACCAGTTTACCAGTATGTGCACGTGACTTAGAAGGTTGATGAAATATCTTAAATCTATGAAAAAACACATCACAAAAATAGATTAAACTAGCATTCACTTCCCCAAACTAAATACATGTTTGGTACATAGGTGTAAACGTTGCTTCAACACCCTTAAAATGAGCATCGGACTCAAATTCACCAGAAGACAATTACAGTTCTGGAGACAGGTTTTAAAATTATACTTCTGTTCAGTACAAAAGATTTTATAACTTCCAGTTCAAATCTCTGCATCTGCTGGGTCAAAAAGCAGGGTCTGAAGTTTTCATCCTAAATTAGTCTAAATGAGGCTCAGAGAAAGCTGTAAACCAGCTCTTGAACCTTTCAGCAATACAGATGAGAGCATGTGACTTAAAACTCCTTACAAATAAGTCACAGAAATTATTTTCCATCAAAACCATATTTGGATTAAATAAGACTTTATACAGGAGTGTTTATCTTATTTGAGTGCACTAGTTACTTGGGTCACTTGTTTTTATACTAGTAGGAGTTGCCTTTTTTTGCTTAATAAAGACAAAAACTTAAGGTTTCCAGATAGTTTTGTTGTTAAGTAAAAATATTTTCCAGACATTGTTGAGCTTGTGCCAATTAGAACTAGATGAATACCTCTTCTTCAACATCTCCTGAGTTCTGGTGACACTCAGTAGCCAGAAAATCAAAGGGCAAAACCTGATTTCTGCCAACAGTTATTGCAAGTTAATTGTTAGAGTTTATGGAAGCATAATCCAACAAATTCCTTTCCATTGCATCCCTTTTATTTCCTTTTACCTCCTCTCTCCAGGTTGCTACTGCGTTGTTTTTTTTCCCCGATAGTTTTTATCTACCCTCACCAATTTACAGTGAATGTTCAGTTTTGGAACAATTAAAGGTCTGTGGAAACTATGTACAAGATATTTCCTGCTCAATTTAGATTGAAACACATGCAAATATCTCTACAAGATATATAGCAATTTTGAAAAGAAAAGGAAAGCTGAATTTCTTTCCACGGGAGCCCCTCATCCTTTACCACGGCAGCCGTTGTGCTGCCCTGGTCAGGCGCTAGCGCTGGGCTGTAAGGAGCTGCAGCACTGGATGTGCATTTCCAGTACGCAGATGGAGGCCGACAGCTCGGTCAATACCAGGCCCTCCCTTCTAGTGCTGGGCCCTCCAGCACGAGGAAGGACTGCGTTTGTCACGCAGGTAAATAACAGAGAGAGCTGTCTGCCGTGATAGATACAGACTTGGACATCTGCTCCTTCCCATTAATCAGTGCTGGGGGCCGATAGGGAAATTTGTGACAAGCCAGTGTAAGTAGATGGTTGAGGGAAGACAAGAGTGAGTTCTACAGACTTAAATATGCTGACTTTGTTTCAGTAAGAGAGAGAAATACACCAAATCATGGATGTGGGAAAAGAAAATACAAGGATATCTTCAAATATTTCCAGTTTGAGGGTTGTTCAGCAACTTCTAACAGCTCTGTTTGGATATGAGGCTGATACCCGAGGCAAATGCTGGTGTGGTCTAGAGAGCAGAGGTTTGAAACTCTGCCTACCAGTTTATAATGTGCATTTCCTCAGTTAATTCCAATTATCTTTCCTTGCTTGCCAAAGTTCCTCATAATTATTTTCTTATAGTGCATTGTGTAAAGCATGTTTCTTTGGTGTACTTCAAAAGGAAGTATGGTGCAATATAAACTCCTAGGAGAACTTGAATAGCAAAGCTATGACTGCTCTGGGTTTCTCTCCTTTGTGTGATTGTTCACAGACATATTTGGACACGCACGTTTGTCTTACACACATTTACAGCATCTTCAGGTGGAATCTGTTCCTCCAAAGTGGTTTCCAGGGAAAGGACACTCACATTATTTTTCCCAGTGCTGCAGGGATGACTCCATGGGAGACATTGCACAATTTTCTGCTCTTTGTTCAGTGTTAGATGTGGGGGTGGCAGTATTTGATTTGAACTTTCCTGTTTTGTCTTCATCATGGCATTTATTGTTTTTTGGAACAGACTGGTTTTCTATGGCACTCAAGTGAAGCCTGTAAGTCCTGACTGGCCTGTGAGGGTTCTCCTGTTTATGGCCACATTCCCATTAGTGGTCAGAGGAATGATGGTTTTTAACTTGGCTGATAACAACATACAGCCTGAAATGCTACTTCTGTAGTACTAATACCACTACTTTCTGAGGAAGGACATAGAGGAAAATGGTCTCTGACTAAAGAGCCTGAGACCTACAGATACTTAGAATACCTATTGTGCAAGTGTTTCTGCAAACTTGTTTATGCAAAGAAGACAACATACATCTTGTCTCTGAAGCCAAGAATTTGTTGTTAGTATAACTGCACTGAAATCTCAACAATGTAATCATAGAATTGGTTTTTTATTTTCACCATGGGTCATTTTTATGTTTGCTGAAACACTTCTGCAGCTTTGCTATTTCTTCATTGGTCTGCAACTCCATGTCGCATCCAAATGTAGTACATATGGTGCCTTTCAAGTACATCAGACATAATTTCATTGTTCACATTATTCCCCCTAAAATCAGATTTGTCCAGCTCCAGACCTGCATTCTTTGTTTGACCATTGCTGATCCTGTGCCCTGTCTCCTGTCAGCCCGTGCCTTTACTCCTCTGCCTGGCTTTCTACGCCTCTGCTTCTCAAAGCCTCTGCTATCGTATCAAGCCTGCATTTACCAATGCTGCATCATTACATTAGAGTCCTAGGTATCTCAGTCTCCCCAGAGTAACTGTTTCTTACTTATAGCTCCATAAAAATGTAGTTGTGCCATAAAAAAAAAAAAAGGTAACAAAAAAAATCACACGTCAGGAATAAAAACTGATCTTATATCTAGGCCAGGTGAAAACAAAGTGTAAGCAGGTTGAGGTCACTGCAGAGACAGTAGGCCTGATAACCTCAGTTCTGAGGCCTCTTAAACTCAGCAGCTTCAGCTTTCAGTTTTTATTACATATTTTGTAGAATTTGGGAATATACAGAGATACTTCCTTGCTTCTCTTTCTGTCAAGGAGGTTGTAATTTACAGTCCATGCTACTATGTTACTATCTAGAGTCAAGTCCTACTATGCAAGCACTGGAACTGCAAGATCAAGAGAGGGGCTTCATTTACTCTTAAAAAAATCTGCATTTGGAAAGGTGGGAGGGACATGTCCATGCCTGAACCAAAATTCTCTCAGAGCGTGGCAGTACACAAACCACAACATAAACACGTTCATGGGCAGCAAAGCTCAAAGAAGTGTTACTTAAGGTAAGCTTTCTATATGCTAATATTCTAAATGAGCCTACTAAGATTTTAATCACATATTTAACTTTTTATCATACCAAGTTGCCTATTGGCAGAAGCAGGAAGCTACTCTGCCCAGAATAACTTTAGACATGGAAGCTGCATTTTTCTTGCCCAGTGGAGCAAGCTGGTTTGTGTATACTGCTGCCAGGCAAGTGGTAAAATCAATCTCAGCCATACACAGGAAGCTTCTCATAGGCACAATTGCTTGGTCAATTCATGGATGTAAAATGCCAAACATAAAAGCCTATGCATTTCTGAATCTTTAATGTAATATTTAAGGAAATGCCAATTGATAGCATTTTGCTGATGGCATTTGTAAGGAGAAATTTGTTATTGGTAGGCAGGAGGAAAAACATTTCACAAATTTCAGAACGTTTTATCCACTGCATGCTACTGTACCTCACTGTCTCTCACCCCTCCCTCCAAATCTAGAAAACTTTAGAAAAGGGATTTTTTTGTGGATATTGAGGTTTCATCTGTATTAGGAAGCAATTCAGCAAAACAGAAATGGACCAGTAATCAAAGTAGCTGGTGGTATAATTCCTACATCTCCACTGTATCTGATTCGGGGATTTACACCAGCCAAGCTTTACTTTGGCATTCATCAACACGTGATTGAAGCCCTCTGAAGTACCTCGCTTTGGTTCAGTCTCTGTCCTTATTAGGTATGGAGAACATTTGAGGTATGCTTGGAATGGAGCTCCCATTTTAGCTTTCTCCAAAAGAGGCCTGCTTATCATGAACACAAAACCCAGTCTGTGAATGAAACCAGTATATGATAGGTGGGGACAACCAGGAGTTTCACTCCGAGACCGTATCGCTGTACTGAATGTAGCTCTGCGCTGTAGAAGATAGAATAATCCTAAATATTAAAGCAGAAACAAGTGTTTGCTTTCACCATCCTAATGTTTGGTCACTTGAACTTTTTTTTTTGAAGAGGTACTAACGAAGAGGGGGGTGATGCTGTGTCAAGGTCCCCAAGTAGCATCCTGTACTGGAGCAAAGCACATAGGCTACCTCAGCATTCAGTTCAAGAAAGCTTCACCTGCTGCAAACTTACTGCTTCCTAACAGCTCATTTGTCAGAAAAGCTCACACTCAGCTTATTAGCAGCCCATTTTTATGGTCATTATCCATGCTTCCACAACATCTGGCTAAGTGGTGTGCTCCAGATTGTGGCTGTTCTGGGAAGTAGTTTTAGCGACTTGAAAAGGGTGTTTAAGTCATGTTTATACTCCTCCCTCTGCCTGTCAGGGGGGTGATTCTGAGGAAGTGGCTGGCTCTTCCACCTTTTGCGTGCCCTTAATAGAATCTGAACTACTTGGAGTAAGGGCCATCATTTTATTTGTTCCTGTGGTCTAGCTAAGTGGGTAGGCAACCTCAGATGAAAGTTAATTTTTGTAAGAATTACTTGGCGATATAGGTAGGTGTCCCTTTCTGAACTATTGTCTGTGTGTAAGTGGTTTTGTAGTGCCTTAGGTGACCTTGTAATGAACTGGAAAGGTTTTATTCATCAGTGTGTGTTCGTCATGCATGCTGTAGTTAGCAAATAACTTTCTCGTGCAGAAAATCTTCTGCAGAATTAGGACCATGCCCAAAGCCTAATTCCAGAAAAAAAGCACAGCTTTCCAGAACTTCTGGATATCAATTCCACATAATTGATTTTTTTGTGTGTGTGTTTTTGTTTGTTTGTTTGTTTGTTTGTTTTAATACAAAGGAGTTAGTGGGATTTTTTTTTAAGTTTTGAACATTTTATTTCATCCCATGAAAGCAGTACCCTAATTTTCCTTATTCTGTGAACATGTCCCTTCTTATGTCTATTTGCTATAAGTTAATCTGTCTTTTGTTCTCATTTAAAGCTATTTCTCCTTTTTTTAATAAAACAGATAGAGTACTCAGTTATACAGGTAGTAAAATACCCATCTGCTTCATTGGGATTTCCAGCCTGCCCAGTAATTCTTTGTCATTTCTCACCCATCCTTTCCTGCAAATGGTGTTCCTACCAATGACAGTACGGCAGCAGCAATGTGATTGAAGTCACTCGACTCACACAACATACCCCAGTCTACCAGCAAGATGCATCTGACCAGACCAAACACTAAACAACTGCCAATTGAGACACTGATTGGCACAGCTAGCAATGATTTCTGCCCAACCTGCTTTCTGACAGTCACTAGTTTTCTTCTCTTGATTCTATTGCCTTCCTTGTCATCTTGCTCAGGCTGTACATAACAGCTGACAGGTGTTTTCCCGGGGGGGTACAAATGCCCTGGCTCAGCCATTATCTGACAGTTTTCAGGTCATCCCATACCAAATGAGTGATAGATAGGCTAGAAGACAAGTAAGCAAACGGTTACACTTGGCACAATTGCAGCCTTTCTGGAGGGAAAGAAACAGTCAATCTAACAATTGTAGCCTGTCTGACACTACCCAACTATTTGCAAAGCACATTCTGGGAGTTCAGAGAAGGAATAGGGTTGAATGACAAAAGCTAAGCAAAAAAGGCTTAAATGTCAGACTCTTTGCAGCGGTTCTGTAAGAGCCTGGCAGACGAAGTGAATTCTGGAATGCAGAATGACAGGAGTGATGAGCAGCAGAAAGCAGGATGGCAGCAGTGCCACAAAGAGTTATTTAAAAAAAAAAATACTACCTTTAATCAGTTCTGCTTTTAAAATCAGTCATTAAACTAAGTGCTATTATTAACATTGGGGAATTTTATTACAAGTCTTAAGAACTCTTGAAAGTAGGACCTATACAGTTGGTTTTCTCCTACTGAAGATTTTTCAGCCTTTTTAAAATAGAGAAAGGTGATTTCAACAGCAACTCATCTTTAGAAGAAAACTGACTGTGTGAGTGGGCCACATTTTACAGTAGTATGCAGGAAAATGCACAAGGGATGTGATATATTCACAAGTCTTTCAGCACGATCTCCCACAGTATACTTAGGTATCCAAATCGGTGACATCTGCATAAATGAAGCATAAAGTGGGTGGAAAATTGCCCAAACTGCCAGCCTCAGAGGATTGTGAACACTGGTAGAAAGTCCAACAGGTTCGTAGTTACTAGTGATGTATCTCAGGAATCAATAGTGTTCATGCTTCTACTTTTGACCCAGCTGATGGAGTGGAGTGCCCTCTCAGCAAGGCTGCAGGTGACACCAAAGCGGTGCTCTGGGATGGTTGCCAGATGGCTGCTGTTCTGATGGAGCAGGACACCTTGGAGAAATGGCCTGGCAGGAACCTTAGGAAGTGGGAGGATGAAATCCTGTATCGTGAACCTGTATCATAGAATGCAGGAACACCTAGGGCAGCCAACACATGAAAGTGATCAAACCATGTCACAGGTTGTCCAGAGAGCTGTCCGAGTTCTTCTTCTTCAGAGATCTTCAAAACTTGACTAAAAAGGTCCTCAAGCAGCCTAAACTAGTTATCCTTTCTTTGAGTAGGAGGTTGGACTAGATGACTTCAAGAGGTTCCTGTTAGCCTTAGTTATTTTAAGAGTCTGTATAACCATCAAAATTGGTGACAAAAATATGGGAATCATTGACTAAAACAGGAAGAATACTTGTACCTAGGAATTTGCCTTGGACAAGCCCTCTGCTTCCCTACTGCTTGTATTTGGTGTGGTTTGGGGATGGAGAAAGGAGCGAGGGAAATCTCTGAACACTTTCTCATTATTACCTGGAGGAGACTAATGACATCACAGGCATTTTGAATTGACATGGTCAACCCTGACATGGTAATCTGCTTTTCTCTTCATTTATATTTTTGTATATGTATAATATTCACACATTTTCATAGAATTTATTGAGCTGTTCTTTAAAAGAGTGCTCATACTAGACATCAGAATAAGAAAAAGAATAAAACTTAAGAGTTACCAATATTATGCTATGCACCTGTATGATAAATAATGTAGAGATTTGTTCCTTAAAAAGATAAACCATCCTCATTTTAATAATCCCATGAACTTCAGTGACTTGGTAGGAGCTGGAATTATTAAACCTTGAAAAGGTAGTAATCCTACAGTTTGACATGAGACACAACTTGATGAATTTCAAGATGATAGTCCGGTTTCTGGGACGGAGAACAGAAATACTTCACCTAGTACAGCCTGAATACCTCACACTGAACTTTTAGAAATACCTCTGAACTTATAGAAAAGAGTGAGGAATTCTGCTGGTTATCATTCCCCCAAAGAACTTGCATATGCAGCTGGAATTTAAAATTAAGTTTCTGAGGAGGCACAGGTTTACCTGTTAATTAAATTTTGCAAGATGTGCTTTTCTAGAAATGTAGCTTTGTTTTTACCTCTTTTGTTATTTTAATATGGATTAACTAAAGCTCTTTAAACTCCAAGGGAGTTTAAATTGTATATACAGAAAGTGAAGGTCTATTATTATGTTAAATACTAACGATGGCTGCATCTAACTACAGATAGAAATGATCTGAATTATTGACTTTTCCCTAATTTGTGTATTCCAAGTAGTCCAATCCAACCTGAGCAAGGTCCCTTGCAGGCCAGTTTTAATATGGTTATACTGGCTTCCCAGCAGTCATGGAGAGCGATGGACTAACGTAAGAACATACACAGGCAGGTGTTCCAGAATAATACTTCTACATTAAAGTAAGAATTTTAAATGTTCGTTCAGTGAGCCTCAGACACCACCGTGTTGAACGCGCTTCCTGCTGATCTCTCCCCACTCCACATGCAGATATTTTGACCACCAATACCTCCCGTCAAGACAACTGGGGCTTAGCCTGGGTCTGGCTGGGGTTAATCATCGCAAGCAGCTGCTGGCCCAAGCAGTTTGAGGGGCTGCAGCTGGGAGGGGCCACAGCCAGGGTAAGCAACTGAGCCCGCCAGTAAGATCCTTGGCACATGGCCCTATATAAGGGGGTTGGGGGAGGCGTGCCTGTTTTCAACTTGCTTCCCTGGGAAGCTTCCAAGTGACTGGAGCAGGGAAAGATGGTGTCTTGGGCACAGGTAGGCCCTATTACTTGTGTTTATTATTTCATTAGTACTTTTCTTTTATTCTCTGTGATGTTTTGTTAAAATGTTCTTATTTTAATCCATGGGGTCTCACCTTTTATTCTTCTTCCTGACTTTCCTTCTCAGCCCCCAGGAGGGCTGGGGGGGAAGCAGGGGGCAGCAGTTGTTTAGCTGCCAACAGAGGATAAAGCACCCCAGTGCTGAAAGTTAACTTATCCATGTTAGGAAGAAAATGAAGAAGGGGAGCTGCTTAAAGTAAGCATTGCATCTATTAAGTTCAGGATTTTAATTTAACCTAAAAGTAAGCATGTTTCTGAATCTGGTCCAAATGCTTTTTAATATGCAGTATTTTAGATAATAGGCTGATTTAAAATGAAACAAAAAGTAATCCTTATGAAAAAGTAACCCTTATGAAAAAAAATGTACAAAAGATTTTGGGATAATTTCAGAAAGCTTATCAATTAACTTCATAGTTCTATTTAGAAACAATACTGAATTATGAAGCTGGGTATTCTGAGGTTCAAGCAGGAGGTAAAAAGCTTGTGTTAGTAGCTATTAAATAACAAAATTCTGAAGGAAATTCATGTCATATATTAAAACAGTAATTGAAGTTAAAATATAATGTCAGCTGAGAGTGCACAGTGTGTATAGATTAATGAATGATTTCAGACCCTGGCCAAAGGTGAAATGTATTTATTGTAATTGTCACTTAGGTCGAGTGGGAAAGACTTTTACCACACTAATAAGAGAAAATAAAATGTTTGGGCTATAGCATTTAAATATTTTTCGGTTTCATGACATAAAGCTCATATGCCTATTTTACCTTATGTTTTAGCTTTGTTGGAGTGGCAGTTACTTTTAGTTTATGATGACAATCAAGAAGATGGAATTTGTGAGAGATGCAGGAGGCAGTGGCTGTCAGAATCCTGTGCTGTTAATGATTCTAGAAGGGCAAATTCATCCTTCTCTGAGATGCCGATCTCTTAGCAGGCTTTAAATTACTATGGTATTACAAATATACTGTTGGTACATAATTAATGATCTATTTAATTTGGCCTGTAAAGATGTTATACATTTACCTTTGTCAATCAATAATAGTTTAAATCGTTATGGAGTTTGAGGGGTTTGGGGGATTTTGATTTTTTTTTAATCTGTGTTTACAACAAAAACCAATTTCAGTCCCCTTTCATCTGAGAGGTTTTGGTAAGGCTTCCAGAAAGGTTATAGCATATGCAGAAGAGGAGCTAGTGCTGTCCCCTGCCCAGTCTTGCTTCCCTTTTTCAGCTCTTGGCCTTACTTTTAGTACCTTGGTGCCGCTTCTGTCTTCCCTCTGCTGTGCACAGGGACTGAAGAAAACAGCCCCTGCTGCAGGGCTCTGTGTTTGGAGTCCCACCTTTCCTCTCTGTCCTGGGGACTCTGCTCTCTTCAGGGAGGATTCTGTGATTTCTTATTTCAGTAATTCAGACCTCGCATTGTGCCACCATCCTCACTACAACTATTTTTAAGTTTAGAGTTGTCAGTTGAAGAAAAGGTATGCCAGTTAATGCTCATTAGCCTAAACATTTTATTCTAGGAAAACACTCAAATATGTGTGGTGTAAGCATATTTCTTGTAGAAGGGAAGAAATGGTGCTCTTCTGATGGGCAGAAAATGGATGCAGTGGGAGTAAATGCTTTCTGTGATGATTTTTTATTTTAATCTTGTAAACTAGTGAAGAGACTTCACTAAGAAATCAACATCCTCTGATCAGATTAATCGGTAGTGTTGCCTCTGAGAAAATACTTTTTATACAGTGTTTTTGCCTTAGAATACAGTGTATTTTACAACAAAAGCTGCATCTCTCTTCCACTGAAAAGAGAGAAAACGTGGCCATTTGTCTGTTACTCTCCAGAAAGTCAGTCTGCTTAGCAGGGCCCAGTCTCATCAGTATTATTCAGTGTAGCAGCCTCTGGGCAGCACCTGCTGAATCATTATTATCCACCTGTTTCACCTCTTAAGCCTTGATGCAAAGGGTGAAGGGCCTTTGCTCTACCCTCTAAAATATAAAGGTACACTAGCATGCTTATTTATAAATGTTCCACAAAAAAAAGATGGTGTTTTGTAGGGGTTTTTTCCCATTATTTCATTGGTTGATTGGTTGGAGTTTTGTTTTTAGTAAGTATATATCCAGTCATTTGCTCTTAGAGAATAATGATATTCTCCCAAGAGCTATAGACTTCACTGGCTTCATAGAGTCCTTGCATATGTTCTTCACTTTAATACAGGTGATAAAAGCCAGGAGAGAGGTAAGGTGAGAAGGAAACTTGTTGCTAAGCTGGTGGCAGGATTTTTCTAGTCTTTTTTAAATGTAAATATTTAGGGTCTTAATTACATAGAATGTTTTAATGAACCTACTCATAGCAAAGCTGATGTTTTGCATCAGTGCTGGAGACAAAACAATTATATTTATAGAACTGCTGCTCAAGTGTACTATGAAAATGACAACGGGGAGAAAAAGCTTTCTGCTGGCTTGTTGTTGCAATCATGTCTGTTTTGATAAGAGAGGGTCCAGTGGCCCTACTGTGATAATGTTACATGGCATGCTTATAATGCGAGTGTTAAAGAGATTAAAACAACCATGCACGCATGCCGTGTTTTGTAAAATATTAAAAAGTCACATATTTGCATATTATACAGCTGGCTTCAAAGCCATCAATCATCATATTATCTGTACATTGAGGATGATAAATGGTTTTCATTCTAATGAGAGAATCTAATCACATGGAGAAATGGAGAGCATGCAGCATAAAAGCTTTGGCTCCGAAAGCTATACATTATTATTAATATTATACATTTCTCTGATTTAAAAACTACTGCTTTTCATTTGTACACATGCTCTTCTGCGTTCGTGACTTTGAGAAAAGGTGAGGTTATTTTGTTCTTAAAAAAAGGCACAGGAAAAGGTGAAATATTAAGCAACTTGGAATCAGCTTATGTGAATATTTCTAAATTATCCAGGACAGACCATTTATTTTTCGTCCCTAATGTGGCAGCAGAAAAGCAGAGAGAGACTAAAAATAGGAAGGTAGAAGCCTCTTAACTAGACACTTTTGTAAGCTAACACAAATAACTATGCACTCTACTGTTTTTCCACTAGATGAGATCCTGAGCTACTTCTAAAGATGTTACAAAATAGAAACACTTTCATGTGCCAGCAGTTCGCCGAAGATAACTGTTGTCATTATTATGTTTAGGTTCTTCCTCTTACAGTCCCTTTGGGTGGGAAGATGACACTGGGAAAGAAAAAAGGATGCATTTTTTAATGGGGTGCAGTGGGTGGAAACACTTGTGTGGGAATGCAGAGGAAGAAGGCAGAGTACCAGAGATGTGACTGTTTACACACTGGACAGCTGAGTGAATGAGCTATCAAGAAAAAAAATCAACCACAGAGTATATTACAAAATACTTTTATTGCTACATATATTTTTCAGAGTTAGTTTGTGACTATCTCATTCCTCAGTGTGTTTAACGCAGTGGTGAATTCCTATGAAATGATCTGCAGTTTTCTGAAAAGCATAAAAAAGATACAGACCAGACTGGAGCGTGCATTTCAACTGCTAATTAATTAATTTTGTAGGTTGAACTTTGTACATGGAAATAATTATGTACACTTTAAGATGTTGTTTGGAAATTTCCAAAGCTTTAGCTCGTTGGCACTAAGTAGCAATGTTGTAGCAATGATCTTTATCGTCTGCTGCTCATCAGCTTTGTGATGGAAAGTATCACTTCCTGGAATATTTTAAATGTAAAAGATTTGGAATGTCAGCTACAAATAGAATTGATGTCCAAGGAGTAGTGTTGGTATCTGATAACTTCTGATCCCCCCTCAGGGGGATTTGGGGAATATTTCTTTCCTAGGAAAAGGTGTCAGTGGGAGAGGAGGGGTAGGAGAAAAAGGAAAAGGTCTCTGGAAAGACTGTTCATAAGGAGCAAATGCTGGTTTCGATCAGCCTGTAGCACTTAGATGTGGCCTGTCGTGAAAACTCCAATGTTACCTTTCCTGAGGGACCACCAGGTGTTGTTATATGCTTGCTGCAATTTTCACTCCGTGACATTTAGGGGGTAAACCAATGGGATTCTCTAAGATGGATCCCGGTGATTTTTTTCTTCCCCAAATTCATCCCTTTTTCTAGAGGAGGACTAAAAGAAAAGCTTTCAAGGCTGTGTGTTGGCTTAACTTTGATCCAGAGCTAGAATGCAGCTGAGCAAGAACATGGCCCTAAGCACCTGGGCCAGACATAATCTGAGGCTTGGAGAACCTGGTGAACCTCATACTTTTATCTTCAGCTGAAAACTTGTCTATTGTCATATTCTGTCAGAACTCTCGTAACATTTTACAGCACAAGTGCCATCACTCTCCTTTT